>JAXIVD010003711.1:0-2500 GCA_036785275.1 Cancer borealis
GTTGTTTTTTGATGATGTTGTGGTAGTAAGTAGAAGTAGTAGTTTTTGTTGTAGTAGTTATTGTTGTTCCATAAAGAAAATTAACTTAAACAACATAAATAGAATGAAAAAAATAAAGAGAGTCAGGAAAAAAAGCAATTACACGAATATTATGACAACGATCCTTACCTAAGAGAATGTCAGAAGAAGAAGTAAAAAAGGGGAAGAAAAAAAGAAAGACTGATGCATCGTATATAACAAGCATATAATTACACACACACACACACACACACACACACACACACACACACACACACACACACACACACACACACACACACACACACACACACATACATCCCCCTGCCTTACACATCCTTAGCAGAGGGGGAAGTGAAGGATTGAAAGGACAGGAGAGAAGGTGAAGGATTTAGACGACAGGAGAGGAGGTGAAGGATTGAAAGGAAATTAAGAAGAGAAGGATAGAAGATGAAGGATTAATGGGAGAAGAAAAGAGGAGTAAGAGGAGGAGGAGGAGGAGGAGGAGGTACAATAATTCCCTCACCCCTTCATTGCCTTCCACAGGTCCCTCAACCTAGAGTTAGTGAAGCCTTACGCTGCACACCTCAAGAAGCAAGGCGTGGCCGGTGTTTGGGGTGAGTACAGGTGTGTGTGTGTGTGTGTGTGTGTGTGTGTGTGTGTGTGTGTGTGTGTGTGTGTGTGTGTGTGTGTGTGTGTGTGTGTGTGTGTGTGTTGTATTTTCCTTCCCTTCGCAAACACATATAAAAGTAATGATAATAAATAATAGAATAATCAGAAAAACAATAACAGGCTTCTTTTATTCCCTCCAAGAACGGAATATAAATTAGAGAAACAAGTAATGAAGGAATCCAATTCACTCACAAGAAAATATTACAACCGGAAATAAAGATAAACTCATTGAGAAAAATAAATTAATCCGATCATGTAATTCAATATCAATTAGAAGTACAATTGATAAAAAAAAAAAAAGGATACAGAAATAAAATAAATTCCTTCTCTCTTTTTATACTTACTTTTCTTTTCAATTCCTTGTGTTCGAATTCAATTTAACTGTCGCTCAAAATAACCTACGTCTCCTCTTTCTCTACTGATATATATATACCTTCTTCTTTTTTATTTAAACCTCATATTTATTTCAAAAAACAAAACAAAAAATCTTGCTAAATCAATCACATGAAAGAAATAGAT
The DNA here is from genome assembly GCA_036785275.1 of Cancer borealis. Classification (NCBI taxonomy): domain Eukaryota; kingdom Metazoa; phylum Arthropoda; class Malacostraca; order Decapoda; family Cancridae; genus Cancer; species Cancer borealis. The sequence continues at coordinate 1,210 of JAXIVD010003711.1, forward strand.
CAAAGAAAAAAAAACTTAACTTAACCCTTTGAAATATTTCCGGAACATTGAATTTTCAGACTTTTTCAAAAAATGTCACATCAAAAAAAATTATCTCGCGGGAAATCCTCTGACAGTAAAACATGGATTTATTTTTTTAATCTTTTTTTAATTTTATTCTTTATGGTTCAATATTAATTTAATCTTTGGGAAGGACGTTTCAAAAATCAGATCCTCGCCTGGTGTGTGTGTGTGTGTGTGTGTGTGTGTGTGTGTGTGTGTGTGTGTGTGTGCGTGTGTGTGCGTGCGCGTGTGTGGAGAGAGAAAGAGAAAAAAAAAGGCACTACTCTTTTCTGATTTGTGTTAAATTTCAAATGACATGTTTTGATTTGGACGGAAAATGGAAAAAAGAGATGAAAAGAGGAGGAGGAGGAGGAGGAGGAGGAGGAGGAGGAGGAGGAGAAGAAAGAGAGAAATATAATGAGTGAGAAGGGTGAGGCGTCGATATTGATGAATGGGAAAAAATAAATGAATAGAAATAACAATACTTAAATGGAAAGAAAGTAAGAAGGAGGAGGAGGAGGAGGAGGAGGAGGAGGAGGAAGAGGAAGAGAAGGAGGAGGAAAGGCAAGCAGGGAGAGAGCATATTAAGAGGAACAAAAAGAGGGAAGGGAGTTAAAAGGACACTGTTTACTTCTTATTAACAGAAATTAAATAACAAACACGTCTATTTACATACTTTGTTGTCAACCTTTTGCATCCAGTCAGCACACAGAAGGGAAACTAGAATTATTTAATGCATAAATTTCCCTTTTGAAACGCATGCTTTATTTTCTTTCTTTTCCCCACGTAAAGAGATATATATACTTTTTTTTTTCTTCATCTTTTCCACTCCCGCGCCTTTCCACCTCGTCGTGTTTATCAGCATCCTTTTACGAGGGCGTGAGGACGGGCGGGTGGGCGTGGGCGGGGGTGTGAAGGGGGCGTAGGGTAGCTAAGGGCACAGCACCTCAGCCCGTGGGAAGCGTGGCACCTGTGAGAAGGGATTTTTCAAGGTGTTCAGTGTGTGTGTGTGTGTGTGTGTGTGTGTGTGTGTGTGTGTGTGTGTGTGTGTGTGTGTGTGTGTGTGTGTATGTGTGTTCTCAGGTGTGTGGGGCTGATTTGAGGATTACAAGATGATAAGGAGAATTTATCATGCATGTATTTTCCTCCTTCTGTGTGTGTGTGTGTGTGTGTGTGTGTGTGTGTGTGTGTGTGTGTGTGTGTGTGTGTGTGTGTGTATCATTATAGTGCTGTCTGTCAGTGCCACTCT
>JAXIVD010003711.1:7500-10000 GCA_036785275.1 Cancer borealis
CTAGTGCCTCTATACTCTAGCCTCCTCGTTGCCATTGTCCTTCTCTTCCTCCTCTTCTTCTTCTTCCTCTTCCTCCTCCTCCTCCTCCTCCTCCTCCTCCTGCTCCTCCTCTTTGAACACAGTAGAAGTTTGCTCGTTATTTATTTTTTTATATTAATTTCAGAAAAATATATAAGCATTTCAAAAAAATATTTCTCTTATAACATACCAACGCTTTGTAAACGAGAAAGAAAACGGGGTGTTTCCTGTTCCTCGTTACAGCAACCAGTAGTAGTAGTAGTAGTAGTAGTAGTAGTAGTAGTAGTAGTAATAGTAGTAGTAATAGTAGAAATAGTATCCTTCAACTTAACACAAACACATGCTACACAGACACACTATTTATCAAAAGCCAAAGAAAAACAAAAATAAGAAAAAAAAACAATTACGAAGCACAAAGCGTAACAGTCTGGCCCATAAAAAAAAAAAAGGAAGATTCACACAGACGCTTTCAAGACAAAAACAAAACAACAACAAAACAATAGGAAGAGGAAGAGGAAGAGGAGGTCGTCTTGAAAAAATGAATATTATTGATTTTACATTATGGCGTCGCTTCCTCTTTTCCTTATTATTTATGGCGTAATAGATGGCAGATGTTTTCCACACATTTAATTCTACTTTCTAGCAATTGGGGATCTATTTCAGCGAGTAGTAATAGTAGTAATAGTAGTAGTAGTAGTAGTAGTAGTAGTAGTAGTAGTAGTAGTAGTAGTGCTGAAAAAATTTAATGTATATATAGAAAAACATTCCCTTCTTTAATTTCCTTTTCTCTGTCCATCTTATTTTTCTTCTCTCCTGCCTCCTTTCTCTCTCTCTCTCTCTCTCTCTCTCTCTCTCTCTCTCTCTCTCTCTCTCTCTCTCTCTCTCTCTCTCTCTCTCTCTCTCTCTCTCCTTACCCCTTTTTCTCCTTCCTTTCCCTTCCCTCTTATTTCTTCCCTTCCCTCCCTCTTTTTCTTTTTCCTTACCCCTCCTCCTCCTCCTCCTCCTCCTCCTCCTCCTCTCCTCCCTCTCAATCCCTTCCCTCGTTCCCTGGAGGCTTGATGAGTAGAATGGAAGGAAAAAAATAAATAGTGTTGTTTAAGTTGTTATTACGTGCAGCAGCTTGTCACTAGTACTCCATAGCTCCCCCTTAACAATGTAATCCCGTTTTCTTTCACCACTTTTTTCTTTTCTTTCTATTATTTGTGTGCTTTTTTTTTATGTCCTCGTTCATATCTCTTTCGTTGCCCTATTTATTTTATTTTTTTTGTCTTTTTCTCATTTATTGTTTTCTTTTCTTGGTATGATATTAGATAGAAGGACTTTTTTGTGTGTGGTTTTTTTTATATGTATCTTTTTTTTTTTTCTTTTTTTCATGGATGACAAATTTCCTCTTTCATTATAACTTGCCATTCCTCCTGTCTTTTTTTTTTTTTCCTCTCCCCGCCTCCTCTATATCTACAATTATTTTCCACACCATAACCATAACCATAACCTCTCACCCTAAAACTTCCCTCATACTTATACTTTTCTTTGCCACACACACACACGCACAAAAACTTATATATATATGTTGTTTTTTTCCTTACCCTACACAATCTCTCGCATCACCACAATCTTCTCTCTTTTTATAATATCATATCTCGTTCCCTCACTCCTATCCCATAATCTCTTTCATAAACACTTTTTACTTTTCTATCCTCACTCATCCACGTTTTCTATATATTGTTACACTCACACATTCCTTACTCTCTCAATCTCTCTTTTCCTTCCAAACACTTCTTTCTTTCTCTATCCACACACATCTACACTCATATTTTCCCCCCTATCATTACTCTCCCACTCTCACTCTCTCTCTCTTCCTCTCCTTGGCAGTGTCTATGAGTGAGTTCCTGCAGAAGGGTGTCAAGAGAGTGCCAACGCTGGCTGGCTTGAAATTTACTGACGAGGATGTGGGTGGCGAAGGCAAGAAATGTCTGCAGGTGGACGGTGGATCCTTGACAATATTCTGTGGCTTTGACCAGGTGAGAGAGAGAGAGAGAGAGAGAGAGAGAGAGAGAGAGAGAGAGAGAGAGAGAGAGAGAGAGAGAGAGAGAGAGAGAGAGAGAGAGAGAGAGAGATTGAGAGAGGTTATTTGTTATGCTATAGAACATCTTTTGTTGATATGTGTAAGATGGATGCTGCCATAGAGGGAGGAGAGAGGAAGGAAGGAAGGGAGGGAGGGAGGGATTAAGAGAGGGGGAGGGAGGGAGGTAAAAGTAAAAGGTGGATAGGAAAGACTGAGGGATGGAGAGGAAAGAGAGGAAATGAGGAGAAGGAAGACAAAGAGATGGAGAGAAGAGAGGAGAAAGGTTATTTTGGAGAGAAGAAATGAATGAGAGAGGAAATGATGAACAATGAAGAAAGAAAAGAGAGAGAAAGAAAGAAAAGAACAGTAAGGAAGAGGAGACAAAATAAACAAAGAAATGAGAGGAATACAGAGGGA
>JAXIVD010003711.1:20704-30704 GCA_036785275.1 Cancer borealis
GGTGATGGTGGTGGTGGTGGTGGTGGTGGTGGTAGTGGTGGTGGTGGTGGTGGGTGAGAGGAGTTGCTAAGTATTGCAAGGACTCAGTAAGGAAGTGTTGAGATGGCTTGAAGTGTTCCTGAAAAGTGGCTGTGAGGAGTGTTATGTGTTGCTTGTAGGTCATGTGTGTGTGTGTGTGTGTGTGTGTGTGTGTGTGTGTGTGTGTGTGTGTGTGTGTGTTTGTGTGTGTGTGTGTGTGTGTGTTAATGTGTTGCAAGGAATAGCTAAGGAAGTGTTACAAAGACATATTTTATTCTTCTGTGTTGGGTTTCAAGAAAAGGAACTAAATTATACAAGTCACTAAATGCAGGAAAAGGTCTGTTGGGGGAAGGTAATGAAACCATGTTGTGCGTTGTAAATAAAAGGTCATGGAGTGTTGAGAGGAACTTTTAAACCTTAAGGGATGTTCAGTAAAGGTCAGTTCATAAGTGTTTTAAGGTGAAAGAAAAGTTAAGTTATGTGGATGATTAGGATTCTGAGTGAGTGTTGTTGGGATAGAAGACCTTTGAGAGTGGTGTTGAAAAAATTATTAGTGTGTAAGAAATTCAAAGGTGCGTTGAGAGAGAAAAAGAGAGAGAAAGAGAGAAAGAACCTTACATTATTAAGATCAAATTAAGAGGATGTAAGGTGTTGATGAGAGAAGCCTATCCTACCCCTATATAACCCTACCCTACCCTACCCTACCCACCTTACCTTACCTTACCTTACCCAACTCAACCCTGTGCTGTGTCTTGCTAATAATCTCGCCATGACAAGACAGCAAGCAGACACAAGGATGAAAAAACAGGGAAACGCGAAAGATAAAAGGAATTATGTCACGTTTATGGCGGAAAGTTTTAATCGCAGACTTTAAAAGCGACGTAAAAAAAGATAAAGAAAAGAAAGTGTGTGTTCATGAGAAAGACTTGAAATTACCTTCCTAAACTTGGCTACATAATATATGCATGATATAAATATACAACAGTGATATATCTATTTAGACATATATATAAATAATACTCATACAGACAAAACTTTCCGAAAAATTAGACACACACATGCACACACACCCAAAAAAAAAAAAAACACACATACACACACAAACGCACACAGTTATACTTTAGAGCACGGTCTCCTGTTTGTCGAGCGTGAAGAGGAGGAGGAAAGAGAAGGTGGCGAGTGGAAGAGAAAGAGAAGAGAGAGAGGGAGAGGGAGATGGGGCGAAAGGAAAAGAAAGTGAGAGTAAGAGAATAGGATGTGTTTCTGAGGTGAAAATGCCTCGTCTTCCAGCATCGTCCACCTACCTGGGCGAGGCTCAAACATTGCTTCCACTCTGATGCTTACTTCCTCTTCCTCCTCCTACTCCTCCTCCTCCTCCTCCTCCTCCTCCTCCTCTTCCTCCTCCTCCTCCTCTTCCTCCTCCTCCTCTTACGCCATCCTTTCTTCCATGATCATAGTTATTTCCTCCACCGACCCTTTCTATTTCTTCTTCTTCTTATCCTCCTCCTTCTCCCTCCTCCTCCTCCTCCTCCTCCTCCTCCTCCTCCTCCTCCTCCTCCTCCTCCTCCTCTTCCTCCTCCTCCTCCTCCTCCTCCTCCTACGCGTGTGTCGAAGAAATGCATGGAGATAAACGGTGTATTTTTTGTCACAATATTATCTTGCGATCAGTTACTCATAAGACTATTTATCTTTCTGTCTCTTTGTCTCCCGCTACTCTTTGTCCTTCCGCTTCTTTTCCTCCTCCTCCTCCTCCTCCTCCTCCTCCTCCTCCTCCTCCTCTTCCTCCAAATTCATAGACAAAGAACAACCAAGCAATATTTCAATGTCAAAAGCCTAACTGATATATACATTTAAAATTACAATGAAAACAATTAAGACACAATAAAACAATTCAAATACAATCAAGCGCTAAGACAATAGGAGGAATGACAATTATTCACTTCAGGCAACGAGTGAAATGAAGAGGAAAACAAATGAATGATGGTGCTTCAGCGTACGAAATGAAATGAAATGAAATGAAATGAAATGATAAATGAAACAAAATGGAACGAGGAAATTACCAAAAAAAAAAAAAAAAAAAAAAAAAAAAAAAAAAAAAAGGGAACACACACACACCCACACACACATGACACATATGACTATAACAACAGAACCAGGACTTTCTCTCACTCTCACTCTCTCTCTCTCTCTCTCTCTCTCTCTCTCTCTCTCTCTCTCTCTCTCTCTCTCTATCTCACGCTTTCCCATTACGGTCTCTTGCTTTATCAGTGACTCCTCCTGACTCTTGAGGAGGGAAGGTCGTGTCTCTCTCTCTCTCTCTCTCTCTCTCTCTCTCTCTCTCTCTCTCTCTCTCTCTCTCTCTCTCTCTCTCTCTCTCTCGGGGAAACATTAAAGTGAAGGAAAAATAAGAGAAAGCAATGATAGAAACGAGAGAAAATAGACAGCAAAGTAAGAAAGAAAGCAAATAAAGAAAGTAAATAAAGAAAGGAAGATACGAAGGAAGGAAGAGAGAGAGAGAGAGAGAGAAAAAAAAAAAAAAGAATAAGGAAGAGGACGAAATATTGCAATTGTTGTGGAGAAAATGTAATGCATACGAAGAAGGAAGGGAAGGAAAGATAGGGAACCACAGAGGAAATGAAAGAGAAGGGAGGAAAGGGAAGGGAGAGAAGGGAGGGAGGGAGGGAGGGAGGGTGGGAGGGAGGGAGAGAGGGAGGGAGGGAGGGAGGGAGGGAAGGAGGGAGGGAGAGAGGGAATGAATAACAAGAGGCGAGATGGAGATATCTTGTTGGAGTCGATCATATGCAATCAATTCATTTACTTCAATATATCCATCCATTCCTCCTCCTCTCTCTTCCTCCTCCTCCTCCTCCTCCTCCTCCTCCTCCTCTTCCTCCTCTTACTACCACTACCACTACTTATCGAAATAAAAATAAAAACCAGTTAACATATTTTTACACCCACCCACCCTCACCTTTTCAGTACCTCAAAATAATTACACCCACACCCACACCCACACACACACACACACACACACACACACACACACACACACACACACAAGCACCCACACACTCATTACCTCTTGTTTTACCTTATCTGAACGAGTGGTATTCCTGTTTAATGCATAACAGTGTGATAAGTGAGAGGAAAATTGATTACAAGATATCACACGCACACATAATTAAACTGTTCTCCTCCTATAAATTGACTTAATGACTGAAGTTAAAAAAAATAATGATGGAATAATGAAAATTTAGACAGATGTGTGTAGTGGGGGGGGGTAGGGTTGGGGTCTATTTACCTGTTTAAAATTTGCTTGGTATCCTCCTGTCTCACCTGTGTGTCCTCCTACCTGTCCTGTTTAGTAATTGGAATCCTTTTTCTTATAACGCGAGCGAAACTATGTAATTCTCGCCCACGTTGTTACTAAAATGAGAGTAATTACTTGCTCCCTCCCCCCTCCTCCCCCCTCTACACGCAGGACCAAACTATGTAATTACTGCTTACACAACCCTTTCATAACAGCGACAAAGGGGAATGTACATAATAAAATGATAATAATTGCTACATAACTTGACTGCCTTCTGAGATTACTAGAATGAATAATAGATAAGGTGAAGATATAGCTGATAATGTTTCATACTTCCATGTTTTTATCACAATCTTGGTATTATTGGGAAAAAAAAAAATGATTATGTTATATATACGTAATTGATTTATAAGAGATGAAAAAATGATGAACTAGAAATAATAATGATAATAATAATAATAATAATAATAATAATAATAATAAAATAGTAATAATAATAATAATAATAATAATAATAACAACAACAATAATAACAATAAATCCTACATCAGCGACCATCATAAACTTAACTAAACAAATAACAAGCAAACTTTTATATCTTTACCTGCACGCACACCCACCCACACACACACACACACACACACACACACATACACCCACACCCACCCACACACACACACACACACACACACACACACACACACACACACACACGAAGAGCAACACGATAACATTATTGTCTTATCTACCTTGACCTAGTGACAATAACCTTGAAACACACAACCTTGCAACACAATATTGCAACACAACCTTGCAACACAATATTGCAACACAACCTTGCAACACAACCTTGCTACACGATACGACACACGCTAATGGGTAACAAAGAGACACTCACACACACACACACACACACACACACACACACACACACACACACACACACACACACACACACACACACACACACACATTCCCTCCTACCTTTCTTTCTTCCTTCCTGCCTTTCTACCTTTCTTTTCTTTCCTCCTATCTTCCTATCTTCCTTTCTTTCTTCCTACCTACCTTTCTACCTTTCTTTCTCCTTCCTACCTTCCTTTCTTCCTTCATTCCTTCCAACTTTCCTTCCAACCTTCCTTCCTACCTTCCTATCCTCCTTCCTTCCTTCCTACCTTCCTTTCTTCCTTCCCTTCCTTCAAACCACACACTCTCTCCTCCTTCCCTTCCTTCCTTCCTTCCCAGTCTTACTTTGCTTGAAGATGACGTCAAAGCATCCAGTTAGTTCCTTCTGCGCCTTCTTCGCCCCTTCCACGTCTCCGGCAGCCATGAGGGAGAACACGCGAGCCCGAGGTGAGGCACGAAGTTGTAACTCGAGTTCACTCCACAGCGGAATCCAAGGCTGATAGCTTCCTGAAGGGTCTGTAGGATGGAGGGAGAGAGGAGGTGAGGTGAGGTTGGGTGAGTGAGTGGGTGCGTGAGTGGGTGAGTGAGGTTAGGTTAGGTTAGGTAGAGGTAAGGTAAGGTAAGATAAGGTAAGGTGAGGTGAGGTTAGGTGAGGTGAGGTTAGGTTAAGTTAGGTAGAGGTAAGGTGAGGTTAGGTGTTGTTAGGTTAGGTTAGATGAGGTTAGGTTAAGTTAGGTAGAGGTAAGGTGAGGTTAGGTGTTGTTAGGTTAGGTGAGGTGAGATTAGGTTAAGTTAGGTAGAGGTAAGGTGAGGTTAGGTGTTGTTAGGATAGGTGAGGTGAGGTTAGGTTAAATTAGGTAGAGGTAAGGTGAGGTTAGGTGTTGTTAGGTTAGGTGAGGTGAGGTTAGGTTAAGTTAGGTAGAGGTAAGGTGAGGTTAGGTGTTGTTAGGTTAGGTTAGGTGAGGTTAGGTTAAGTTAGGTAGAGGTAAGGTGAGGTTAGGTGTTGTTAGGTTAGGTTAGGTGAGGTTAGGTTAAGTTAGGTAGAGGTAAGGTGAGGTTTAGGTGTTGTTAGGTTAGGTTAGGTGAGGTTAGGTTAAGTTAGGTAGACGTAAGGTGAAGTTAGGTGTTGTTAGGTTAGGTGAGGTGAGGTTAGGTTAAGTTAGGTAGAGGTAAGGTGAGGTTAGGTGTTGTTAGGTTAGGTGAGGTGAGGTGAGGTTGAGGTGAGATGAGAAAGAAAAGAAAAGAAAGGATAAAAAGACAGAAAAAAGCAAAAAACAAACACACAGAAATATGCTACTACGACCACGTACCACCGCTGTTTCCTTCCGTCCATGAAGTAGGAAAGGAAACAAGGAAACAAGGAAACAAAACAATAAAAAGAGAAATACAGATGTAAACAATAAAAACAAACAATGGGAAACCTCAAGACAAGGAAATTACAGATATAACCATTTCTTCTCCTTCTTCCTTCCTCCTCTTCTTCTTTCTCCTCCTCCTCCTCCTCCTCCTCCTCCTCTTCCAATAAAACAGGTCAAGGAACGTTTTCAAGATTCGCAATGATGGAATTCTGCTCCAACCATCCCCCCTCCCCGTCCACATTCCCATTCCCATTCCCATTTCGTGAGTGAGGACAGAGATGGACTCAAAAGGAGGAGGAGGAGGAGGAGGAGGAGGAGGAGGAGGAGGAGAAGTAGAAGGAGGATGAGGAGGAGGAGGAGGAGGAGGAGGAGGAGTATAACGATCAAAAGGAGAACAGACATCAGTATTCCTGCTGGACCGTGTATCTACACTCTATTTCTACAGTATAAACATGTTAGAGACAGAAGGACAACAAAGTAAAAGGTTCCTCCCCACCCACCCCTCCCTCCAGCTGAAGCGGGTCACTGACTGGCGAGGAGGAGGAGGAGGAGGAGGAGGAGGAGGAGGAGGAGGAGGAGGAGGAGGAGGAGGAGAGGAAGGAAAGGTAAGACAGAGAGGCTGGCAAAACTGGAGAAATGAGGAAAGGAAGGTAGGAGAAGGAGGGAGGAAGAAAATAAGGAAGGGAGGGAGGGAGGGAGGGAGGGAGGGAGGGAGGTAAGGAAGGAGGGAGGGAGGGAGGAAGGAGGGTGGGAGGGAGGGAGGAGGGGTGAGTTACGGAGGAGGAAGAGGGAAGGAGAGGTCAAAATGCGTTACTGGTAACTGTCCCGGAATGATTTCAAAGAGGCGAAGGAGGAGGAGGAAGAAAAGGAGGAGGAAGAAGAGAAAGAAGAATTGGCAAAAATTTCATATAATGGCCGTTTGTAAATCTTGATCATAGTGTTTCTTTATTTCTGTTTTTTTTGTGCATTTTTCTATTATTATTATTATCGTTATTATTATTATTATTATCATTATTATTTTTTCTTACTTCGTGATTCAAATTATTATTAGTTTTCTTCAAATTTTTTTTTTTTATATTTTCCTTCCCCTTATTATAATTATCTTTTAAAATCTCTATACGTAACTAACCTACCACCACCACCACCACCACACCACCACCACCACCACCACATTGAATCACCTCAGTATATACAGTTCTCGAAAACACCATTACCAAATTAGGAGGAAAACCGCCAACGAACCAATAATTTCCAAGGGTTAGTGAGGAAAACATCAGTGATTGGCTTACAGGAGGAGGAGGAGGGGGGAAGAGGAGGAGGAGGAGGAGGAGGAGGGTGAAAATGAAGGTTTGGGTGAAAACTGATAGAGGAAAGTGTTTTTCTCTCTCTTGCTCTCTCTCTCTCTCTCTCTCTCTCTCTCTCTCTCTCTCTCTCTCTCTCTCTCTCTCTCTCTCTCTCTCTCTCTCTCTCTAAAGAAGGGTACGTTTCAATACCCTCACAAGTTTTCTGATACAATCTCAACTTCCGGCAGCAAGGAGGGAGGGAGGGAGGGAGGGAGGGAGGGAGGGAGGGAGGGAGGGAGGGAGGGAGGGAGGGAGGGAGGGATGAAAGAGAGAGAGAGGGAGGGAGAGAGGGAGATTGAAAGAAGATGAAAGAGTAAAAAAGAAAAAGAGAGAGAGGAATGGAAATAATTGTGTAAGAGTAATGAGTAAAAATGACGGTAATTAAAGTTAAGAGGAAAGATTAAGTATTTCTGTAATTACTGCTTGAGAGAGAGAGAGAGAGAGAGAGAGAGAGAGAGAGAGAGAGAGAGAGAGAGAGAGAGAGAGAGAGAGAGAGAGAGAGAGAGAGAGAGAGAGAGAGAGAGAGAAGAAAAAAGGAAAGGAGATAGAGAGCAAGTTTCTCAAAAAATAATACAAATGTTATTACTTATACACACACACACACATACACACACACGCACACGCACACACACACACACACACACACACACACACACACACACATACACACACACTCCATTACACTAAATCCTGTGTGTGTATGTGTGTATATGTGTTTGTTTTGCAAGGTATTAGTTAAATGTTAGTAAAAGTAGATTTCCAGTGCATTTAGAATTACAACAAAAACAACATTCATTTAACATAACATTCATTGCATCACTTCACCGCGACACCTATTAGTAAAACGTGCAATAAACAATAACACAATATACTACGAAATGATTTACATACATACCATAAACAAATTTGCATCAAAATGAAAAAAAAATAAATAAAAAAAAAAAAAACGAGAGAAATGTAAAATATAATCCAGCTTGGTTATCAAATTCCCTAAAATGACTTCAAATAATTCCCTTAAATCCCTAAGTATCCTTGATATGATAAAACAAACGAGCATCACAGTAACTCCATTATGCCAAAAAAATAATAACCACCAGAATCCCTAACCAAGTGGAAATGTTATGAAGGTTGCTGGTGGTGGTATGGTTTTGACGTGACCTTTCAACGATGTCCCTCGGGGTTCGATACCTTACAAATGATAATAATAATAATGATAATAATGATAATAATAATAATAATGTGTTCATAGCATCTTTTTTTATATATTCATTTAATTAATTTTTTTCTTAGGACGCAGTGGTGATCAAACAAATTTTTTTTTCCATAAACAATTTTTTTTAATCCCCTTTGAGACCAGTTTTCTATTCACGACAAAAACTCAAGGAAAAAGAAAAAGAAAAACACATACAGACAGCTAATGAACACGTAAGTCATTAATGTAAAGAAAACGAGCATCATCTTCACCTTGATGTGGAAGGGGATGCTTATTTATTACGTGGAGGAGGTGAAGGTGGAGGAGGTCTTAATAACACAAATTGAGATATCGTTGAATCTTAGGGAACCAAGGTAATGGTGAATATCGTACATTATTAATAAAACTATCGTACACTCTAGGCCTATCAAAGCCTCTTATCTACCTCTACCTCTATGTGGACTCTCTATCTCTCTTTTTTTCTCTCTCTCTCAAAAAATATTCTCTCTATTCTCAGACTCCTCAATTTATTTATTTTTATTTTTTCCCCTTCCCTTCCCCTTCCCTTATTCCCAGACCCATTAATAGTTAACATCCATTTATCGGTCTTCCTCTCCTCGTCCTTTCCTTCTCTCCTCTCTCTCTTCCATCCATCTATATTTATCACCTATATTATTTATTTTTAGTCCCTCTGTATTCCTCTCATTTCTTTGTTTATTTTACCTCCTCTTCCTTACTGTTCTTTTCTTTCTTTCTCTCTCTTTTCTTTTTTCATTGTTCCTCATTTCCTCTCTCATTCATTTCTTCTCTCCAAAATAACCTTTCCCCTCCCTTCTCTCCATCTCTTTGTCTTCCTTCTCCTCATTTCCTCTCTTTCCTCTCCATCCCTCAGTCTTTCCTATCCACCTTTTACCTCCCTCCCTCCCCCTCTCTTAATCCCTCCCTCCCTCCCTTCCTTCCTTCCTCTCTCCTCCCTCTATGGCAGCATCCATCTTACACATATCAACAAAAGATGTTCTATAGCATAACAAATAACCTCTCTCAATCTCTCTCTCTCTCTCTCTCTCTCTCTCTCTCTCTCTCTCTCTCTCTCTCTCTCTCTCTCTCTCTCTCTCTCTCTCTCTCTCTCACCTGGTCAAAGCCACAGAATATTGTCAAGGATCCACCGTCCACCTGCAGACATTTCTTGCCTTCGCCACCCACATCCTCGTCAGTAAATTTCAAGCCAGCCAGCGTTGGCACTCTCTTGACACCCTTCTGCAGGAACTCACTCATAGACACTGCCAAGGAGAGGAAGAGAGAGAGAGTGAGAGTGGGAGAGTAATGATAGGGGGGAAAATATGAGTGTAGATGTGTGTGGATAGAGAAAGAAAGAAAAGTGTTTGGAAGGAAAAGAGAGATTGAGAGAGTAAGGAACGTGTGAGTGTAACAATATATAGAAAACGTGGATGAGTGAGGATAGAAAAGTAAAAAGTGTTTATGAAAGAGATTATGGGATAGGAGTGAGGGAACGAGATATGATATTATAAAAAGAGAGAAGATTGTGGTGATGCGAGAGATTGTGTAGGGTAAGGAAAAAAACAACATATATATAAAAGTTTTTGTGCGTGTGTGTGTGTGGCAAAGAAAAGTATAAGTATGAGGGAAGTTTTAGGGTGAGAGGTTATGGTTATGGTTATGGTGTGGAAAATAATTGTAGATATAGAGGAGACGGGGAGGGGAAAAAAAAAAAAAGACAGGAGGAATGGCAAGTTATAATGAAAGAGGAAATTTGTCATCCATGAAAAAAAGAAGAAAAAAAAAGATACATATAAAAAAAAACCACCCACAAAAAAGTCCTTCTATCTAATATCATACCAAGAAAAGAAAAAAATAA
>JAXIVD010003711.1:35704-38204 GCA_036785275.1 Cancer borealis
ACACACATAGATAAGCAGATGTTTTTCCTGCACAGCATATCCCTCCTCCTCCTCCTCCTCCTCCTCCTCCTCCTCCTCCTCCTCCTCCGATCCCGACAACATTATTTATTCCCTTCATATCGTCTTGAAGGGGGAGAGGGGATGAAGCCGTCTCGCTGTCTTTCTCCCTGCTGGAATATTTAACTGGAGGAGGAGGAGGAGTAGGAGGAGGAGGAGGAGGAGGAGGAGGAGGAGGAGGAGGAGGAAGAGGAGGAGGAGGAGGAGGAAGACAGGAGTAGAAGTGTAACAGAATGCTTATTGGCTTACCTGCTACTCTCTTCACTACAGGAACTGGACAGAAGAGAGAGAGAGAGAGAGAGAGAGAGAGAGAGAGAGAGAGAGAGAGAGAGAGAGAGAGAGAGAGAGAGAGAGAGAGAGATAAAGAGAGAGATAAAGAGAGACAGAAAGAAAAACTAGATAAAAATAAATGGGAAAACAAGACAGAGACCGAGTGATAAGAAGAAAACGACACACACACACACACACACACACACACATACACACACACACACACACACACACACACACACGACCCCCACCCCCCCACACACACACAACCCCCTCCCCTCCCCCCCACACTCACCATTTCCAGCACCTCCTTGAGACACACGGCACCACAGTGTATGATAACAGTGGGTATGGCATCACGACAGGCCAGCCATGCCTCTGCCACAGCCTTCCTCTCCTCCACAGTCATCGACATGCCCTCACCCACGGAGCCGTTCACTGGGGAGGGAAGAGGCAACGTATGAGGAAGAGGAGGAGGAGGAGGAGGAGGAGGAGGAGGAGGAGGAGGAGGAGGAGGAGGGGGCAGGAAGAATGAGGAATGGCAGGAAGGAGAGTTTCGAGATCAGAAAGACAAGGAGTGGAGAGGTGAAGGAAGGGAGGAAGGATATCGAGAAGAATGTGAGGGAAGGAAGGAGGATGACTAAGAGTGGGAGAAAAGGTGAAGAAAATGAGTAAATAAGGAATAATGAGGAATTGAGGAAGATGAGGAAGGAACATAAGATATATTGAGAACACTTCTTACATATCTTTCCTTCTGTTATTTTATCCCTAGTGTTATTTTCCTTCCATTTTCCTTCCATTTTCCTTCCATTTTCCTCTGTTCCTTCCATCCTTGCATATTACTTTGCATTAACAACAAAAAAAGTTACGCATTTGTACGAAGAAAGAATTACATTACATTAAGAGTGGCACTGACAGACAGCACTATAATGATACACACACACACACACACACACACACACACACACACACACACACACACACACACACACACACACACACACACAGGAGAAGGAAAATACATGCATGATAAATTCTCCTTATCATCTTGTAATCCTCAAATCAGCCCCACACACCTGAGAACACACACACACACACAAACACACACGCACACATACACACACACACACACACACACACACACACACACACACACACACACACACACACACACACACTGAACACCTTGAAAAATCCCTTCTCACAGGTGCCACGCTTCCCACGGGCTGAGGTGCTGTGCCCTTAGCTACCCTACGCCCCCTTCACACCCCCGCCCACGCCCAACCGCCCGTCCTCATGCCCTCGTAAAAGGATGCTGATAAACACGACGAGGTGGAAAGGCGCGGGAGTGGAAAAGATGAAGAAAAAAAAAAGTATATATATCTCCTTACGTGGGGAAAAGAAAGAAAATAAAGCATGCGTTTCAAAAGGGAAATTTATGCATTAAATAATTCTAGTTTCCCTTCTGTGTGCTGACTGGATGCAAAAGGTTGACAACAAAGTATGTAAATAGACGTGTTTGTTATTTAATTTCTGTTAATAAGAAGTAAACAGTGTCCTTTTAACTCCCTTCCCTCTTTTTGTTCCTCTTAATATGCTCTCTCCCTGCTTGCCTTTCCTCCTCCTTCTTTTCCTCCTCCTCCTCCTCCTCCTCCTCCTTCTTACTTTCTTTCCATTTAAGTATTGTTATTTCTATTCATTTATTTTTTCCCATTCATCAATATCGGCGCCTCACCCTTCTCACTCATTATATTTTCCTCCTCCTCCTCCTCCTCCTCCTCCTCCTCCTCCTCCTCCTCTTTTCATCTCTTTTTTCCATTTTTCGTCCAAATCAAAACATGTCATTTGAAATTTAACACAAATCAGAAAAGAGTAGTGCCTTTTTTTTTCTCTTTCTCTCTCCACACACGCACACGCACACACAAGCACACGCGCACACACACACACACACACACACACACACACACACACACACACACACACACCAGGCGAGGATCTGATTTTTGAAACGTCCTTCCCAAAGATTAAATTAATATTGAACCATAAAGAATAAAATTAAAAAAAGATTAAAAAAATAAATCCATGTTTTACTGTCAGAGGATTTCCCGCGAGATAATTTTTTTTGATGTGACATTTTTTGAAAAAGTCTGAAAATTCAATGTTCCGGAAATAT
>JAXIVD010003712.1:0-2500 GCA_036785275.1 Cancer borealis
CTAAGATAAATGTACTTTTCTTGCACATTGTTCAGTTTGTATTCTTACCTTATTACTTACATAGTCATTCAAGCATACCAATTTTTTTACCCATTACTTTCCTTCCTACAGAAAAGAATACACCAGCCAGGTATCAAGACAGTCCTCCCAGCTATTGGAAGCCGTAGAGTCAGCACGGCGCCAAGAAGTTGAGCAAGCAAATTTAGTACAATCTCTTATTGTTCAGTTGCAGACAACAAATACAGATTTTGTTGCCAAGCTGAATATCATGTATCAGCACATTAAGTGAGTCCAGAAATTTCTGTTTTATATTAGAAGAAAGAAACTATGAAGTAGTAGACATTGTTGAAAGAAATTATATAGCTGTAGGCATTGTTGCATTCTGAAGCTGTATGAACATGTAGGAAGATTAGGATATATGTGAACTGAGACTCAATTTCTTCAATTACATCTATATCTATTTATTTTCCTTAATGGGGGTAGTCAAGAAAAGGCGTTTAGGGTTCGGACATACATTACTCTCCCCTTTCCCTCATGAGTTTTAATATATAGTGTGATAACAGCCTGGTATATAGATAGATAGATGATTATAGGGAAAATTTACATGTACTTTTGTATATTTTTTGTGTATACAATACCAAATATCTTTCAGGTTATTATGATGATCCGTGATAACTTCTTTTTATTGTTTATGTCTAGAATAGCAGTTTTACTACTGTTATTTTTTTTTTCAGGGAACTTGAAGGAAGTGAAACAATTAATAGGAATACAGAGGCTTACCTGATCCATACAAGGTCTCAAGTAGAAGCCATTATAAATAGTTCCCATCAGAGATCACCAACAAGAATGCAAATAGATGAAACTCAAAAGGCTCTCCACCAAGGACTCATAATTGTGGAATCCATCATTCAAAAGCTTGGTAAGCTAATGTTTTTTATTCATAGCTTGCATGAGGAGGAAAGTTGTTGGACCCCTTGAGGATCACCACAAGAAAGACTGCTCAGACTTGCTTGTCATCACGTCAGAATGGCACGGATGTAAACGCCTCAAATGAAGTGGGGAGGGAGGGAGGGAATCTGTATATGAAGTGACAGGATTGAAACAGCTTTTCCTGTCAGACCTTGGTACGGAAATGATCCCTAGTTCCAATGAGAGAGTGTGTGGATGTGTGTTTGTGCTTGTGTGTGTGTGTGTGTGTGTGTGTGTGTGTGTGTGTGTGTGTGTGTGTGTGTGCGAGAGCTCCTTGTCTCAGCCATCTTTTTAAGTGGATGTTGACCTGCTATATAGACAGATAGATATAAAGTGTCATTTTGTGAAATTTATGAGAATGCCTTTTCCTTTAGTTCACTTCATGTAATACCATTGCAGAAGCACGAAAATTGGAAAAGACAAACCTAGAGGCAGAGAGGATTCATCAAGAAAATGAGAAGGCAAAGGCAGCAAAAGCTGCAGAACTGGAGATGGAGAGGCAACAAGCTTTAAGAGAACAAGAACGTGTGGAAATTGAGCAGAAGAACGAAGAAAAGAATTTTGTGGTTTCTGAAGCCAACCAAACGGACAAGTATGTAGAAACTCCACACATTTACCACTTCTATATTTTCTTAATAGTATGTGACTTAGAAACTACCATAATGTCTTGGGACAGAGTACTGGATATATACTTGAATTTGTAGCCAATTAATTTTGTTTTCTAGGTTGATGAATTTGAAACAGAAGGTGAACCACTATTTAGAAGCTAATGAAAAGCTGTCTAAAGACCAGCAGTGGGAGGTGCGACGCAAGGCAACCGTTGCCAACCAGCTAAACAAAGACAACCACAGCATTAATAGAGACAAATTACAAAAGCTGCTAAATGAAATGAGAGTAAGAAAAAATGAACCAGATATGCTTACTTGCTTTAAAAATTCAGTAACAAGTAATATTGTGAAGCAAGTTGCTATTCAGGATGCACTTGGAGCCTCAGCTTACTCATGGTTGGTGGCAGAACTGGTCACCTTCCATCCTGACATGTGGGACCTGTTCTTGTATCACCTCTTCAAAGCCTGCTCCATTCTCATGCCAGGAAGCCAAATGAGCGAAGAAAGCCAGAAAAATATTGAAAAACCTGATGTTTATTATAATCAGATAGGAAAATACTGTATAATGTATGGTTTTGTATTGGCGAGAATATGCAAAAAACAGGGATCACCTATCAAGGCAGCAGCTATTGGGTGGGAGATACTTGCCAACATTGTTTCACAGCCACCCCAGTCTGGTATCACTGGAGAACTTCTGTTAAAGTTCTTACAGTCGTTTGGATACACACTTCAGGAAACATACAGGAAGCAATATGTTAAGTTGATGGAATTCATTGTTAAATGTTACCTGCCAAAAGTTAAAGAATCTACAGAAGAAGGTGGGCAAAATTGTCTTACATTATTTCAAAACTTTATAGCAGAGTACAGACCCAACAAACTAACACAAAATCACATGATCTTGAAATATATGTAGAATTCACTAT
>JAXIVD010003712.1:5000-43246 GCA_036785275.1 Cancer borealis
AAAATAGTTCATCCTTTGAATCTTCAAATTTCTTTTATATCTATTTCAACTCAATGTCATTGTTGTTATCGCTATCTTGAAAATAGTTTTTTTTTTTTTTTTATAGAGGTTTATGGCAACTCAATGTTGACGGTGGTGTGTGTGGCAACAGCAGCAGCAGACTGGTGGCGGTGAGGCGAGGTGGTGATGGCGTTGTGAGGTCCTTTAACAACTCAACTGACTACAGCTTGCCAGTATAGTTTGTGTTTGGACTTGTTCCTTAAAGCTTTAATAAGACGTTCTTAAGTTTATCCTGAAGCTGCAGTGGTGAAATCACAACGCTGGCCAAGAACACACACCTTAATGGTTCAAGCTCAACACATTATTCTGGTGAGCTGTAACTATCATGTTATTATTATTATTTATTTTTTTTTACTAATAACCATTATTTGATTATTGTTCATTACCCAAGGAATGCCCTTATTTAATTTATTATTTTGGTAAAACTACATCTTCACTATAATGGCGTTTGTTTACGTCAGGTCTGCACCTTGTCCAACTCCCTACTTTTGGTCATAGAGAACATTTGATAGCTTCTATTCTCGGTAAATCTTACTAATAGCATCTCCTCACGGATCACCAAAATATTGACATAGGTGATGAGGTACGTAATGTACAACACATTAGTGGTGGTTTTATTTGCAGGTCGGCCTTAGTTTGGCCATAAATGGTCTTTGAATATCGGTTAGATGTCTCAAATTCTAAGTCCACACAAATGTTAGGTTAAGGTTGTTAGGGTAGGTTACGCTTATGTTATGGTTTGGTTAAATTAGGTTAGGTT
The DNA here is from genome assembly GCA_036785275.1 of Cancer borealis. Lineage (NCBI taxonomy): Eukaryota > Metazoa > Arthropoda > Malacostraca > Decapoda > Cancridae > Cancer > Cancer borealis. The sequence goes on from JAXIVD010003712.1 coordinate 5,821, forward strand.
CGGTGGTATTATTGCAGTTTCAACCAATACTGCACACGTAGCTATAAACTGTTTCAGGGTCTAGATGACACTGTTAGGAACATTTCTAGCCCCATATTACACTGTCGAAAATTAATAATAAAATTGGAACGGAGTTTCAAACATTTACCTCAATCTTAGCTGGGATCCAGGTGATTTCTTACCATGATGAGGGTCTTGCATCCCTCATCAGTCTCTGCTGCATCATCCAATCAGAAGGTCTTGAGAAGTATAGGAAAAACAACGAAGTGGTTGGCTAATGTTAGATGCAGCACAAAACCACCATGGAAAATATCTAACAAAACTCATAGAGACGAGGACCAAGACAATGTGCAAGGAGACGTTTAAAGGCCTGGACAGATTGTGCTGAAACCACTTCTTCAGGGAGAGAATTCCAGAGATCAATGACTCTTACTGAGAAGAAGCGCGATCTAACTTCGGTTGAATGACGGGGCATAAAATTTTTTTTTTACTATGACCTCTTGTACGACCATGAGTCACTTTCTCAAACATATCACATAAACAAGGACACAATCCGGTCATGATCTTCCAAACTAAGATCAAATCAGCACGAAGTAATCTGCCTTTGATGGAAAATAAATTCAATGTGGACAGCCTAACTGAGTAAGGAAAGCCCGCATAACCAACGATTTTCTCTGTCCATCTTCTCTGAACTGATTCCAGCTTATGCAAATCCCCCACATAACCAGTATTCCACAACACACTACCAAAGTCAATAATAGGACGGATGTGAGTAATAAAAACCTGAAGCATAAACTTCGGAGACCTGCAGACAGTACCTCTAAGGATAGAATTAGCAACTCCATTAGCCTTACGACATACTTCATTGATATGCAGGTGAAATTTTAAGGAGGAGTCGACTAAGATGCCGAGGTCCCTAAAAGACTGTTTGTTGGGAATGGGGTTGTACCGAGGGTCAGTGTTTCCACCACTGTACCGTAGGTAAATGTTACTTTTTATTGGCACCGCTGCCACCACTGTACCGTTTCAGTATAGACACTATCCTCTCATCTGCTACTTTCTATCTACTTTCTATGCTGCCACCACGACACCACTTGGGCATCGACACTGTCACCACTACCCCGATTATCACTATTACTACTATGAGGTCCTCCACCCCCGGAGCCGAGTTAAGAAAAGAAAGAGAATATAATAAATAAATGAACAGACTTTAATGATTAATAAATAAGAGAAGTACTCGCTATATCCGTGGTGGTGCTCTTACAAACACTTATCCTACCACCCACGACACAAACATAAAGAAATATATTAATACATATAAATATTCCTAGCTAAATCCTACCTAATAATGCGTGAGGGAACTGATGGAAAACGTGACCAAAATACACTCACGCCACTAATGTTTGCGTGTCACTTTGTCCTTTTTGCCGTTGTCCACAGCGAAAGGCAACTCCATAGGCAGCCTTAGACACTTAGGAGCAGAAGACAGTCATTTGCTGGTCCTCTCAGCAGCTGACTGGAGCGGAGTCACGGATGTCCAGACCGGTATATATATATACCATTCGCTTTCAGTGACGTCACGAGTTTTCCCATCATCCCTCATATCTAGTTGTCCCTACTCTAACGATAACAAGGTGTTTAACTGTTGAACGAGTGTTAAGAATACGAGGATTTAACCTGTGATTTCGTAAAGGAATCACTGTAATGATAGTTGGCCAGTTGCACTCGGTACAGGGGTTATCACCTATGAAATAATCATAGACAGGATCTACACTGGGTCTAGAGAAGTGGATACGGGCACACTCATTGACAGAGAAGGAGAGGCCCCAGGACTCACTTCTTCGGTGCAACACGCTGACATCATTTTGTAAAAAAACTTTCACCAGAGCCACTAGATTTGTCAGAAGGTAAAGCAAGATATAATTTCAAATCATCTGCAAACAACACAAATTTACTCATAAGACCAGATGTTACATGGTTAATATAAATTAAGAAAAGTAAAGGACCGATAACAGAACCCTGAGGTACACCACTAGAGACACTGTGACTGGAGGAGTTATGCACAACTACTTTCATGGTACGATCACACAGAAAGTCACTCAACCAACCAAGCAGAGGATTGGAGATGCCAATAGAAGAAAATTTTGTCAACAGGACTCTATGATTCACTAGGTCAAATGCTTTTCTATAGTCAAAATAAAGTACATCCACTGCCCAGCCACAGTCTGCATTTTTACTTACATACTCATAAGCTAAGAGTAGTTGATCTGAGACAGACAGACCTGCACGAAAACCAAATTGAAAAGGAGAGAGCAAATTGTGATCACCAAGATATTCATAAAGTTGAGATGCAATTATTCTCTCAAGAGTTTTGGAGCATATTGAGGTCAAACTGATGGGCCGGTAGTTAGTCGGATTTGAATGAATACCACCTTTGAATAGAGGCATAACATTGGCTGTCTTCCAAATAGAGGGAACCTTCATAGAAGTAATACTATTCTTAAATATGAGAAACAAAGGGTAACACAAGACTGTAGCACACTTCCTAAACGCAATGCTTGGAAGACCATCTGGTCCACTACTGGGTGAAAGCTTTAATTTGTTCAAAGTTTTGAAGACGTCATTGACAGTGAATTCTTGGAATACAAACTGATTGGCAGAGACTTGATGAGGCTGGGGATGAGGTAGAACACCAGAGACAAACACGGAGGAGAAGCTATCAGCCAGACAATCAGACATTGCTTTACATTCATCAATCCATGACCCATCAACTAAGAGTGGACCCACAGTGGGACACTCTACTTTCTTATGTCGCAAGTATCCATGAAGGCACTTGGGGTCACCATTTGAGACAAGAGAACTTTCATAATTTGACACTGCAAGGTTAATATTATTTTTGTACTGTAAGTTAAGTTCCTTAAAAAGAAGCCAGCTCTGTAATGTAAGTAGAGAATTCCGACCATGTAAAGTTCTTAGATGTTTAAAATTTCTCCAAGCAGCTTTCTTCCTATTTAGCAAGTCATTTGAGAGATTTTTAGCCCAGGGAATTTTTGGTGAGAATTTCAATTTCAAGGGAACAAATGTGTTGAATGCATTTGATAAAATCCGAGTAAATTTGGAATAACACTGATCAGTATCATAATCATGAAATTCAATGTCCCAATCGATGCTCGACAGGTAACTTGACAGATTATGGTAATTACAGCGAAACCAATCAAAAGGTTGGGTCCAGGGGGGTGCCGGTTAGGATGGGTTTGTGGTAGTGTTTGAACAGTGTCTTAGAGGAAGGGGGATGAGGGGGTCCAGGTTAGGTTTGGTTAGGTTAGAATAGTATCCTAGCGGGGTGGTCCAGGGGGAGGGCACAGCCTGCCCCCCCCCCACCCACTGCGGCAGCATAGGTTTCTGGTTGTGTTCAAATAGTGTCCTAACGGGGAGGTTCAGGTAAGGTTCGGTTAGGTTAGAATAGTGTCAGAGCGGGGTGATCCATGGGGGGCGCAGCCCCCCCTTTTGGTATAGGTTTCCGACAGTGTAAGATGGGGCTAAAAATGCGTGATCGTACCATGAAAGTAGTTGTGCATAACTCCTCCAGTCACAGTGTCAACGTCTCTAGTGGTGTACCTCAGGGTTCTGTTATCGGTCCTTTACTTTTCTTAATTTACATCAACCATGTAACATCTGGCCTTATGAGTAAATTTGTGTTGTTTGCAGATGATTTGAAATTATATCTTGCTTTACCTTCTGACAAATCTAGTGGCTCTGGTGAAAGATTTCTTTTACAAAATGATGTCAGTGTGTTGCACCGAAGAAGTGAATCCTGGGGCCTCTCCTTCTCTGTCAATAAGTGTGCCCGTATCCACTTCTCTAGACCCAGTGTAGATCCTGTCTATGATTATTTCATAGGTGATAACCCCATTCCCAACAAAGTCTTTTAGGGACCTCGGCATCTTAGTCGACTCCTTAAAATTCCACCTGCATATCAATGAAGTATGTCGTAAGGCTAATGGAGTTGCTAATTCTATCCTTAGAGGTACTGTCTGCAGGTCTCCGGAGTTTATGCTTCAGGTTTTTATTACTCACATCCGTCCTATTATTGACTTTGGTAGTGTGTTGTGGAATACTGGTTATGTGGGGGATTTGCATAAGCTGGAATCAGTTCAGAGAAGATGGACAGAGAAAATCGTTGGTTATGCGGGCTTTCCTTACTCAGTTAGGCTGTCCACATTGAATTTATTTTCCATCAAAGGCAGATTACTTCGTGCTGATTTGATCTTAGTTTGGAAGATCATGACCGGATTGTGTCCTTGTTTATGTGATATGTTTGAGAAAGTGACTCATGGTCGTACAAGAGGTCATAGTAAAAAAAAAAATTTATGCCCCGTCATTCAACCGAAGTTAGATCGCGCTTCTTCTCAGTAAGAGTCATCGATCTCTGGAATTCTCTCCCTGAAGAAGTGATTTCAGCACAATCTGTCCAGGCCTTTAAACGTCTCCTTACACATTGTCTTGGTCCTCGTCTCTATGAGTTTTGTTAGATGTTTTCCATGGTGGTTTTGTGCTGCATCTAACATTAGCCAACCACTTCGTTGTTTTTCCTGTACTTCTCAAGACCTTCTGGTTGGATGATACAGCAGAGACTGATGAGGGATGCAAGACCCTCATCATGGTAAGAAATCATGGTAACAGTGTCACCTAGACCCTGAGGCAGTTTATAGTTATGTGTGGTGTATTGGTTGAAACTGCAAATTTACCGGTTCGGTTCAGTTAGGTCCAGTTATATAAGATTTTTACATTATATTACCCAAAAGTTAGGATTCTCAACCTTAGATTTTTTTTCTAGGTTTGGGTATTAAAATGTAAAAATTTTATATAACCGAACCTAACTTAAACTTAACCTAATCATAACATAAACGTAACCTACCCCAACAACCTTAACCTAACATCTGTATGGACTTAAAATTTGAGGCACCTACCCGTGAGGAGATGCTATTAGTAAGATTTACCCTATTCTCAATGTGGTCTTACAAGGGCAGTATACAAATTTTTATTTGAACATTATTTCATCTAGAGCAGGGTGAGGACCAGTTGAGGGGTTGGCAACCTTTGGCACATGTATGAGCTTGAGACAGGTTGGCTCCAGCTGCTGGTGATGCATCAGTCACACAGCAGCAGCGCTGCTTGTTTTTTTTCAGTGACTATCTAGCCTCTCAGACTTCCTCACAGCCCTCCAACTCATCCGGCGCCATCGCCCTAAAACACACCACTTCCTCTGCTTCACCATTCACAACTTTCTTCTCTAACTATCTTCTGGCTTTTCCATCCACCTTCAGTGGATCCCCTCACACATCGGCGTCATGGGCAACACAGTGGCTGACAGAGCGGCAACAGAGGCACACTTCCACCCCTTCCTCATACACCTCTCTATTTGACTAACCTCCACACAGCTTTCAAACTACACTGGGACACAGACCTAATACATGCTTTACAGTACACCTCATTTGGACGCATCAGACAAAACACACGACACCACTGGTGGACCTATTCCTCCAGCCATGCCCTTGACACTGTCATTACAAAACACCCCAGAACACCTACTACACTGTCCTCACCACTACTCCCACCGCATGGCACTACTCCACTCACTGTCGTCTCTCCACCTCCGCAGACCATCAATAACAGACCTCTTAGGTGGCTCTCAAGACCTTGGCCTGGCCTTCAAAGTACTCAAACACACCAGGACCTTCCTCCAAAGGACAGGTCAACTCAACAGGATCTGATCCACTTACTCATCTGCAAACTACACTTTTAGGGTACTAGAGGCTGCGGCACCACAGCTTGCACAGCCCCATCAGATTCCCAAGAAGAAAAAGACGACTATTTAGCTGCTGTGAGTGACACTCTTTCTAGTTACTGTCGCCATGGCTACTGCAAAAAAAGTCAAGCTTGATGTCCGATCATTTCAGTCATCATGGACAAATGATTTTGGATTTATTCAGCAGAATGACCGTGCCGTGTGTGCTCTCTGCTGCAAGAATGTCGTGTGCCGCACATCGGGTGTTAAAAGACACTTTAAAACAAAACACGAGAAGACTTTCAAGGATAGTGCAGACAAGGCTGAAGCGATTAAGAAAGCAGTATCTGCCTATGGGAAACAAAGTGATGAGAAACAAAGTAATGTGTTAAAGACCACTAGCAAATACAATGCAACTGAGGCCAGTTACAAACTAGCTCTGTGTATTGCTAAGTATGGAAAGCCTTTTACTGATGGACATTTTATAAAAGCAGCTTTCCTAGAGTGCTCTGAAGTGTTATTTGATGGCATATCAAACAAAGACTTGATCATCTCAAGGATAAAAGACATGCCTGTCTCACCTAGGACTGTGGAGAGACGTATTTCTGAAATGGCTGCTAATGTAAATGAACAGCAACCTGTTGCTTTAACAATTACACCCGTGTTCAGTGTGGCCCTGAATGAAAGTGTGGATATAAATGACATTCCCCGCTTGGCTGTTTTTGCCAGGTATAGTGACACAGAGATACATGAGGAGCTGTGTTGTCTTAAACCTATGTCTGGCACTACCACGGGAGAGGACATACTGAACACATTCATTCACCATTTTGAGGACAGGGGAGTTGACATAAGAAAGATTTTTGCAATTACAACAGATGGTGGCCCTGCTATGGTAGGAGAAAACAAGGGTTTTACTAAGATGGTTGAGGATAAAATTGGGCACCCCATTCTGAAATTCCATTGCATAATTCATCAAGAAAATTTATGTGCCAAGATCTCGAGCTCTGATCTCAACAAAGTGATGGCTACTGTTACAAAAATAGTGCATTTTCTTGTTGCACACTCTTCTCCTATGCAGTGGGAGTTTCAAGCTTTCCTTGAAGAGGTGGACAGTGCTTACAAAGATATACCCTTGCACAGCAATGTTAGGTGGTTAAGCTGTGGGAAGGTATTGGAGAGATTTGTGGAATGCTTTGATGAAATCAAGATTTTCTTATCAGTCAAAGGCCAAGATTATCCTGAGCTGGAAGACAGAGATTGGATTGTGAAACTTATGTTTCTCTCAGACATCACCAAACATCTAAATGACCTCAGTCTTCTCTTGCAAGGTGCAGGAAAAACAGTGATAGATTTGAATGATACTTGGAAGGCATTTGTTGCAAAGCTTGCAATTTACTCATCAGATATTAAAACAGGTTCTTTCTGTTACTTTAAAAACTTGAAGAACTTATCTGCAATTCATCCTGTCAACACTTCTGATCTTCAGGTGTACATGCAAGAATTAAAGTCTGAGTTCTCAATCAGATTTCAAGATTTCCAACACATTGGTCCAGTGTTTTCATTTTTAATCAGACCGGACACATTTAAATACAGTGAGTTGGACACGTCTCTCTTTGACTGGATGGAAACTGAGGAGTTGGAAATGCAGTTAATTGACTTTCAGGCTTCATCATTGTGGTCAGCTAAATTCAAAGACCTTCGAGAATTATTGGAAACTAGTATGAATGATCATGCAGCCTCCATATTAAGTTCCTGGACATCACTGCCTGATAAATTCAATTGCATGAAAAAAGTAGCTTTTGCATTGCTATCAGCATTTGGATCTACATATGAATGTGAGCAAATATTTTCACACATGAAGCATATCCTCAACCCTCATCGCAGCAAGCTTACAACAGATCATTCTGAGGGTTGTGTGAAGCTCAAGGTGTCCAGATGTTCACCTGAAATTTCAACTTTGGCCAAAGGGAAGCAAGGGCAAGGATCTCATTAATAGGGTGAGTATAAATTTAAAATAAAAAATAAAACCATATTTTTAGTTACAAAGAATACTAAATGCTACAAAAATGTTACATTTATGTTATGTACGTGCAGAAAAATACATTTTACTTTAATTACAATGGTCACTACATACTGTATAATTATGATTTATATTTCATAGTGATGAAAAAAATAACACCTGGCACACAAGGTAGTAAAAAAATGGTATTAATTATAAACTGACACACTATGTTCCAAAGGTTGCCGACCTCTAATTCAAGCCAACAAATGTTCCTCTGATGATTCCAACAAGTTTGTTTTTATGCCTTATTCACTTTTTGTGACAAATGGTCCTCAAAGTTAAATTTTTTGTCTTATCACTCCAAAATCCTTCATGTAACTTTTTCCCCAACTTGTATTGAATAATTTTTTATTTCTATACTGCCCATCCTCATATAGCAACATTTCTGTGGCTTGAACCTGATAAGCCAATTCTGGGACCACTTTTCCATATTTTGTAGATCTGGTTGTAAATGTTTGCAGTATTCTATATTATTGATATCTTTAAAAGTCTTGGTGTCTATCAGCATATAAATATATTTCACTGTTTTTAATAATTTCTGGTAGGTCTTTAATCAATTTCTGATTCTTGTGGTACTCCACTTATTACCTTATGCAATCCTGTTGTTTCTCTGTTCACCACATCTTGAATACACTCACTTAAAAATTATTAATCCATGCCAGTATCTCTCCTCTCATACCATAAGTATCAAGCTTTTTTCAGCAGCCTTCTATGTGGAACGGTGTCGAATGCCTTAGTGAAATCACAATATATTGCATCTACATCTTTTCCTTTGTTTGTTGGTAAAAAGGTTGTTGTTTTGCATGTCATCATTTTATTTATTGTAATGGGCTTCATGAGCTTGCGTATTGTGCTGGTCTCTATTTTTCTATATTGCCATTACTGCAGCTTTCTTCCAATTATCAAGATTTTGTTTGTTTTTTATTGAATTATTAAAGATTATATCAAATGGTTCCAATAATTCCTTTGAAATTTCTATTATTACCCGAGGATGTATCTTGTCTGGGCCAGGAGACTTGTCTTTGTTTAGTTTTGATGGTGCTTCGTATATTTCCTTCCGAGTAATCACTGTTAGAAAGAACACAATTACTGCTCTGTCTAGTGCAGTGGTTCCCAACCCCATGAGTTTTTTTGAGGGTCGCTGGAGGGTCTTTAGAAAAATAAATAAATAAGTAAATAAAATACTTAACAGGTGGTCACATTTTGATTTTAAGTAATGTAGCTGATTGACTTCAGGCTGGGAATCCTATCCTCCTGTATGTGTGAGTGAGTGTGTGCATGTATCGGGTGATTCCTCCAAAAGACCAGCAGTGGTCTACGCCACACCATTAGGGATAAAATGCATTTGCGTTTTATTAGAAGAAAAAAAGTAGCTCAGGTAGATATAATTATCAGTTTTGAATATTTTAATACAAATATGTTCAGAATTTTGTGAACTGTTGGCTCATGCAATGATGCTTCTGTTTCAGGTATAATCACTTGTGCCAACTACTGCCTTCTTAACACTGCATTGGAGCACCAAGCTGATGGAGGTGAAGGAGGAGCCACTAGAGTATGACGATGATAGTCACCTGCTGTCAAGTGAAATCATACTTAACAAAAAACTAATAGATGCTGACAAAGTTGAAATCCTTAGTTGTGAAAAGTGTGAAATGGTGTTTACCTGTAAAAAGAAATTATTTGAACATGTACTTGTTCACTCAGGTATAGAAACATTCAAGTGTCAGATATGTGAACTGACATTTATTCACAAAAGTGACTTTACTAGACACAACCTTAAACACTCTAATGGGGTAGATTTTACATGTCAGCATTGTGGGCGGATCTTTTCTTCCAAAAGTCACCTAAATGACCACATACCTCTTCATACTGGGGAGAAAAACTTTGAATGTGAAGAGTGTGGAAAAAAATATAGTCGGAGAAGCAGCCTAGCCACCCATATTGTCATTCACACTGGTATCAAGAGCTTTAAGTGTGAGAAGTGTGGAAGGACATTTACTCACAAAAGCAGCCTTACTCACCATGCTCTTACTCACAGTGGTGTTAAGAACTTCATGTGTGAACAGTGTGGGAAAACATTTACTCTGAAGGGCAACCTTGACAGACACATCCTCATCCACTCGGGTGTGAGGAAGTTCAAGTGTGATACATGTGGCAAGGTGTTTTTGACCAAGGGTGACATTGTTCGACATGTCCAAACACACTGAAGCGAGGAAGCTTAGGGATGTCCTGCTTGCCACACTGTTTACCAGCCTGACAAGATGTATCCAACTTCACCATCTATAATTGTATGAACTTGGATGTTGTGGAGATGTCATCACCTACATCATGGACCCACTCCATAGATGCTTCAGGAAGTCCATCATGTTTACAGGTATGTTGAAGAATGTATTTTGTGAAGAGTACCGATGTGGATAACGATATAAAGTATGCACACAGCCTTTTTATTTTTCAAAGATTACAAAAATGTTGTGCTATTTATATCTGCCTCAGAAATATTCCCTCAAATCACTAAAATCATGAGGTTTTCGGTATTGTTCTATCATATAACAGCACTAGAAGCTCTTAGTGTGCCTCAAGCATTAGGCAACAAGATTCATATGAACTACGTTATCTATTTTTGGACAAAACAATTGTTTTTCTTAAATTAATCAGGCAATTTTTTTTTACAACCCCTGCCCCCACTTTAAAAAGAAATGGATTTAAACAAACAGCAAATTACTACAAAACCCATTTAAATATATCAGAATAATAATCTAAGCTTCCTCAAAAATAAATTAATGATACAGAAGGCCGGTAACCAGTGATAAAATTTTGACTGCTCCTCCCTAATCGTGGCCATCCTCCAATCCTATTACTTCTAAACCTTCTTGCTCCTCATAAACCTTCCCTTCAGTCTCGAATTCATTTAAGACACCAGATATTTTTCCTGGCACACTAAACAAACTTATTCCTCTTTAATTACTATACCCTCCCATGGGATCTACCTTGACATGGTGGGGGGGGCCTCGAGGCCTCTGCTGCTGGTCGGCCCCCCCCTGACACCTCTGCCTGCCCAATGGCCCTGGTCTCGACCTCTCTGCCCGTTCCTCAGACCCCTAATACTATACCACCTTCTACTCCCTTTACTCTCCCTTGTACCCCTGCCCCCTCCACAACTTCATCCTATGCCCCATCTCCCACATCTTCTCTCTCTCCTGCTACCACCATCCCACCTCCTCCAGGGTTCGGTCCTCATTACTCCTCATCCTCCTCTACCACTACCACAGCCTCTATTCGCACCCCTGTAGTCTCCTCATCTCACCTGTCCCCTGCTCCTCCTACCGTCCCTATTTCCAGCGCCCCTTCTACTACCTCTCTTCCCTCCCTTGTGTCTACCGCTCTCCCGACTCTCTCTTCCGCTCCTACCACCCCTCCAGCCTCCCTCCCTGTCACATCTACATCTTCCTCTATTACTACCTTAGCTCCTTATGTCCCCTCTTCCTCTAAGAAGATTACGGCACAATCCCGGACTGACACCTCTCGTGGCGCGTCTCACCCTTCTGCCTATGACCTCTTCTTCGCCCCTGCACGCTGGGATCGTTTCTTCACTATCCCCCCTCCGCTCAGAATACCCTCCTCTTTCAATGCTGTTTACAGGAACAAGTGGGCAAGGTCCACTTTCAGACCCGACCTGGCCGTTCACGCCTGGTACGCGTGGAGTCTGAGGCTCAGTCTCAGGCCATGGCCAAATTATTGGCCCCATCCGGTACCCCATTCTGTGCGACCCCTGACGATAGTCTCAACACATGCACTGGCACTGTTGCAATCTCCCCACAAGACTGCCCTATTGACGACAAGGTCTGGTCAGACTGTCACACTGACCTTTTAGACCTACTCAGAGAGTATGACGCAGTCACCGTTCGCTGCTACACCTTGTCACCCCAAGGTCGCCAGAAAAACTCCACCAATTTTGCATGGATCTCCTTCAAGCGCCATGATCTCCCTACCCATGTCTACGTTGGGGCTGTCATGCTCCCCGTCCGGCCTTATGTTCCTCCACCTCGCCAGTGCCGAAACTGTTGACGCTTTGGACACCCCGAAAAACACTGCCGCTCTGCTCTCCGCTGCCCTTTGTGTGGCTTTAACCACATCCGCGATCTATGCCATGCTACTACCCGGCGCTGCTGCAATTGTGGTGGCCCCCATAATGCTCTCTACCGCGGCTGCCCAACTTACAAGTTTGAGGCTGAGGTCGCTGGTATTCGCTTCCGTGACGGTCTCACATTACGTGAGGCTCGTCAGAAAGCCCGCCACCTAGGCTTCACCCCCTCTCCTCGCCATGTTGCTGCCTCTGCCTCTTCCCCTCACTCTCCAGCCACGTCCTCTCCTTCCCGCCCCAGTCCTCGGCCTCTCTCCCCTACTCCTCCTTCCACCCATCCCTCTTCTCTACCTCCTTCCTCTTCCTTCTCTCCCTCCCACCCTCCATCCTCCATCTCCTGCTCTAATTCTTTTGCTGTCCTTGACCCTGATACTCCTACCTCCACCACCGTCTGTACTCCTGCCCCTCCCTCTCCACGCCCTCAGCGCTCCCACTCTACCAAACGACAACACCACTCTGAGGCTTTGGTCTCCTCTCCCCCACCAACCACCTTTCCTGCTCCCGCCTTGATCTCTTCACCCCCTCTCCACCTCTCTAAAAGGACTCGCCCTGCACCTTCCTCGCCCGCTCCTTCCGAGGGTGATAACCTCGATGTCATCATCGCTTTCATAAAGAACACGGCTCCCTTGTCCTCTCCTCCTACCTCCTTATCTCCTCCACCGGCCCCTCCTATCCAGATTGTGGCTTCTGTTCACCCACCTCCCTCCTACCCCTCCTTCACCTTCTTCCTCTGCTGTCTCCCCTCCCCAACCCTTTCTCCAGCCCCCTTCCACTCCCTCTGCCCCCGGTGCTCCGCCCTCTCCCCCTTCCCCGCTTTATTCTCCCCTCCCCTCCTCGTCTTACCCCGTCTGTTCTTTGGTGCAGTCCCCTTCGTCTACCCCTCCTCCTCCTTCCTCTGCTACCCGATCTCTCCTCTCTCTTCCCCTACCACCTGGCTACTCCCGCACCGATCTCCTCTCTCAACCTTCCCCCTCTCCCCCTACCTCTCCCGCTCCTGACCCCCTTCCTTTTTCCTTGCTTCTTACGGATATGGAGGGCGGAGCTAGTCTTTAAGGGGCACTTTCACTATAGCTCCGCCCTCCCGTATTTTTTTTTTTTTTTAACAAACTTTACGGGAGGGCGGAGCTATAGTGAAAGTGCTCCTTAAACTTGGGGCACACCAAATATTATAGGCTGAGGCCATTTAAGGGGGATACTACTAAAAAATATAAAATCTGAAATCTTTCTTTTTCTACCCAACATTGGCATTCAAATCACCAAAGGACTGGAGTGAGTAGATATCTCTCCTCCATGGGAGAGGGTTTGTAGAAGATGGAGGCCGCAAAGGGCGGTATCCTTGAGAGAGAGGACATGCTGGTGCCAAGTGAGGCGAGAGTCGAAGATAAGACCAAGAAACTTGCCCGACGTGCGATACTCAAGAGAGGTACCATAAAGAAGAAGGGGAGGAGGACAAGCAGTACGGGACTGAGAAAAGTAAATAGAGAAAGACTTTGTAGGAGAGAAGCGAAAGCCTCAGTAAGGGTAGCTAACAGGGTATTAGGATTTATTGCTAGGAGTGTTAAAAGTAGGAGTGCAGAAGATATTCTGAAACTGTATTTAGCCCTAGCCAGAACACATCTCGATTATGCTGTGCAGTTCTGGTCCCCATATTATAGGATGAACATAAAATTACTAGAATCAGTTCAGAGGAGAATGACAAAGACGATAGCAGGAATGGGCAACATTACTTACGAGAACAGGTTAGAGACTTAATCTACACTCGTTGGAGAGACGTAGAGTTATGGGAGACCTTATTGAGGTATTCAAATGGTTTAGGGGAATCAATAAAGGGGATATATATAAAATTCTTATAGTAAGCAAACAGGATAGAACGAGAAGTAATAGGTTTAAGCTGGAAAAGTGTTGATTTAATAAAGAAATATGAAGGTACTGGTTTGCAAATAGGGTAGTTGATGATTGGAACAAACTTAGTTATGAGGTCATCAATATAGTCGATAGCAAGTTTTAAAGAAGATTGGATAAAGTTATGGATGGGGATGCCAGGTGAAGTTAGTGTTGAGAGATAGATTAAGGGAACTACCACGTGTAGGCTGCCAGGCCTCTTGTAGTTCCTCACTTTCTTATGTTCTCATGTTCAAATAAAAAAAATAATAAACTACGTCGGCTTACTTACGCCTACAGTTGGAAGGAGACGAGGGCTGATGAACATAGGTGGAGGCTACACCCACCTATCACCGCCATCATCACACCCACCTTCCATCCATCAATAATACATTCAAGTCCATCTGAAATAGTAATCCAAATAATCACAGTGAAGGGCTAGAAGTACAGTTATGAGAATATTTTAATAGTTTTCTAGATAACACTTAAAATAATTTCTCGGCAATTAACACATGGTGACGTGCAGCTCATGTTTTCGCTTTTATATTATTAATACATGGATAGACAAGAGGATACTCAAGACAAGGAAGAGGATCGAACAATGGATATTGAACAAAATGACGAAGCAAAGAGATACAATAAATTCCTGATGTAAAATGACTATGAAGAAGCAAAGAGATACAATAAATTCCTGATGTAAAATGACTATGGCTTTCAATGATTTGTGAAATAAAAATATGTAAAGATTCTGCAATTGATTTTGTAGACTATGTTTAAATATATAAATGAAAATTAATATATACATTCTATTTAATAAAAAAAAAGTTGTAATAATCATGTTATTATTGTCCAAAATATGTTAATAGTGTTTTTGTCTCAAAACGTTGATATTGCTTTATAATTTAATGTATCATTGGAAGTGTATGTTATAATTCTTGTAATTATTGTTAATAAATGTAAAGAATATATTTCTACTTATCATGATCATTATCCACCTTTGTCACAGTACATTTCTTATGAATTAACACAGCCCAGAGAGATGGTAGCATTATATGGTCAATATTCCCACCTATTGGCGAATGGCGAGGCGGTCCTCGATGGTAGCATTATATGGTCAATATTCCCACCTATTGGCGAATGGCGAGGCGGTCCTCGATGACAGTCAGTTCACCCGGCACACTGACTGCCATCCACCCCCATAACCCGCCATTACACTCCTGCTCACCACCTGTAATAGTAGTCAAAATAGTCACAGTGAAGGGCTACAAGTACAGTTATGAGAATATCTAAATAGTAGTAAATAGTCCTTGTTGATCTCAAAAATGGAGTATGTATACCAGATATGGTGCCTCTATCAAATGAAAGATATCCAGGAGTTGGAACAAGTGCAGAGGGTGTTCACCAGAAAGATTAAAAGTGAATCGCTGAGCTACTGGGACAGACTGAATACACTAGGAATGAACTCGCTACAAAGAA
The DNA here is from genome assembly GCA_036785275.1 of Cancer borealis. Classification (NCBI taxonomy): domain Eukaryota; kingdom Metazoa; phylum Arthropoda; class Malacostraca; order Decapoda; family Cancridae; genus Cancer; species Cancer borealis. Next base: position 21,169 of record JAXIVD010003712.1, read on the forward strand.
GACGAGTGCTACTGCATCCTATATACCTGGAAGATTCTGGAGGGTCTGGTACCATCTTATCTCCTCAGGAGGATATTATCAAGAGCCAAACTCATCCCAGGTTCGGCAGGACATGTTGCAGGAAAACTTTCACTTCAGTGTCACAAAGACTAACAACAGTTGAGGCAGAACACTTCATTAGCTTTGGTCCCAGGCTCTTTCACAGTCTTCCGAGAGAGATAAGGGACAAGACAAATTGCAGCACAAAAGCATTAAAAAGTAGGTTCAATAAGTTTCTGGAAAGGCACAGCATATAGGTACGGCAGCCATATCATCATAGTGCTCACTTATAGATACGGCACGTGCCTAACTTTTAGGTAATAGAATATAAAAAGAAAAGCTTATATAGCCGAACCAAACCGTACCTAACATAACCATAACCTATCGAATGCTGTATCCTCATAGTGCTCGCTTATAGATACGGCACGTGCCTAATTTTTGGTTAAAAAGTTGGTCTAGAGAATTCAGGGATATATTTTCGCATAACTGATGAATTTTGAGGTTTTCTTTAATTACATTTCCGTTGCAAATTCTTAGTTTGTGAGATATTCAATATTTTCTGTGAGATCTTCTCTTCGAAAAATAAAGTTTCGTTTCATTTGAACAAGGTTCTGTTATTTGTCATTGTAGGTTAAGCTTTGGTTAATATAGGTTAGGTTAGGTTAACGTAAAATTTTACATCACCATAATGGCGTTTGTCTCGCCTCTGCTCCTCGTCCAACTCCCTATTTTTAGTCATAGAGAACATTCGATAGCTTCTATATCAATGTAACCTAACCAAACCTAAATCTACATTCACAAATAACATAACCTTGTTTAAACCAAACTATACTTTATTTAAACTTTTCAAAATGCATCAGGTAATGCAAAAATATAACCCTAAATTCTCTAGAGCATTCTGGTGAAGATGTAAAATAATACTTAGGTTTATATAAAAGCTATCAAATGTTCACTATGACCAAAAGTAGGGAGATGGACGAGGTGTTGTCCCAAGACGCAGACGTAAAACAAACGCCATTATGGTGAAGATGTACAATTTTACCAAAAAGCTTATATAACCGAACCAAACCTAACATAACTTGAAAGATGCTTTACCAGGTAAATAATAGGCACAGGCCGTAGGAATAGCGGATGACAACGCGGTACGACTGCCGTATCTCGAAGCACTTCGTTGGTTTGTTCTGAAAAACATACCAGACGAGCCCCCTACTCCACACAACCCAAGTCTAGGGTACAGCGTCAAACGGCATAATTGACCACCTGCCGTATATGAAATTTGGAGGTCGCGGACAAACAAGTTGGCCGTGGCGATTATACCAGAACTTCTGATAAGACAAAACAAAACCACACGTAATGGTAAGTCAGCTGTCAACGCATGGTTAGGTGCGGCTCATGTTTTCACTTGTATATCATTAATACATCACATTTACAGATCATACAAACATTAAATGAGTTCTTACCACCTGTAGCAGCCTCAGGTATGTTTAAATGTTACGTATTATTTACCTGTCATGAGGAATGATGTAAAATGTTACGGAGCTCATGTAGACACCGGCTTCTACCCGCCATTTTCTTGGTGTGTTGAACTGTGTTCGGAGGCTCTGCGTGACCTTGGCTTAGGAAGGCTATAGACACAAGTTTTCCAGGCCATTCTTACTGGACCTATTTTCTATTTTCATATCATAAAAGACATCAAATTTATTTTAAGGTGAACTTGACATGTATAAGTTATTTTGTTACGCTATCCAATGTAGTTGTGGTTACTTAAATTTAAATTAATGAAAATAGGTGGAACTATTACAGGATGACGTCATGGTGATCATTGTGGTCTGATTGATGAGCAGACAGCAATGTACATTGAGTGTCCTGTCACTATCAGATCTTCAATCACTGGCCGTTCCCTTTCGTGGCTCCCCCTTCAGATCAAAGCTAAAACACACCAAGCATTATATGTTGAATAAAAGTATGAACAGATGTGATAATTTATTATGTGTATAGAACAAAGTAAAACTATACTTCCCACATAAACTGTTAGCAGTGAACATGAGACACGATTAACATGTTTACCTATACAGCAAAGCAACTTATCTATTCCTTTTGGTGATAAAATTACCTAAAATAAGTTACTAAAATACTTATAATTCGCACTGCTGCCACACATAATAGTTGTTTACAATGTACAATACTGTTAACCTGTCCTCATGCATCAGATTGTTTGTTGTCTGCTCTGCTTCATACAACACTTCACTGGCATCAACATGGGAAAAATTCTAAATGATCTGGCACTGCCAAGGCATAGCTGCTTCACTGCTAAAAGTAGGCTATTCTGAAGCCTACATACAGATTGTACAAAATATACTTCATGTATTTCCTAACATATGCAGTTCTATCCTTGAATTCAATGGACTCTACAGGGTTTTACAGTCTTATTATCCACTCTTTACAGCCAATCACCAAGATATCTAATATTAAAATCTGATCAATAACTCAATATAACATGAATTTCAGGAACTATAAAATGTTGATCCTTAATTAGGATAATGAACATTGACTAGATCTGGAAATCAAAAAGGTAAAAGAGAGAGAGAGAGAGAGAGAGAGAGAGAGAGAGAGAGAGAGAGAGAGAGAGAGAGAGAGAGAGAGAGAGAGAGAGAGAGAGAGAGAGAGAGAGAGAGAGAGAGAGAGAGAGAGAGAGAGAGAGAGAGAGAGAGAGAGAGAGAGAGAGAGAGAGAGAGAGAGAGAGAGAGAGAGAGAGAGAGAGAGAGAGAGAGAGAGAGAGAGAGAGAGAGAGAGAGAGAGAGAGAGAGAGAGAGAGAGAGAGAGAGATTATTTGAAGAAGAAAAAATCCAAGTATACCCTAATATTTGGTATTGAACTTGGAGGCATGAAATATCTAGGTAATATTTACTATTTTGAAGTAATATTTCAACTATGTAAATAATCAATAATGTGTGTGTGTGTGTGTGAATTCTCTATCCGAACAGTATGGTATCTATGAAATTACACATAAAATGCTTTCCTTTGTCTTGATCTGCAAATGTACAATTTGCATTTGCAACAGAAATATCTTTATTTACCTCAAAAATATTGAAAAATGCAAAAAAATAGCTTAATATAAACACTTTAGGAAACAATTTTACTTGGTTTTGTTGTTTCGTTTTTCTCAAACAATTTTACTTGGTTTTGTTGTTTCGTTTTTCTCAGACACTTTATATGATACAGTTGTAAATTTAATTTCACTGTGTAGAAGTGTTTAAAATAAAGATAATGTTTGTAATCTCAAACTTCTAAGTCAAACATCTAATTTTCTTGATTTACCAAACCCCCAGTACTATTTGATAGTATAATAATGTTCACAATGTCCTTTAAAGAAACTTTATTTCTGTAGTTTCTTTCATGTATGCAAATATAGTATGTGAAATTTCATCAGCAGTTTGGTAATACTTTCAGAATGCTTGCATCTACATGTATCAACTGTCAATATTATATATGTCTATATTATATATGTTTGCAAGTTTGTGGCATAAAATGTCACAAATGCATTACACATGGTATCTTTCCTGTTCTTGAGACATGATTCATGTTCGCAGGAATGTATCTCATCAAATATAATATAAGTGTTTAGATAAAAACAAATTGCTTTATAAATTTTTGATTTACTAATTCTTTTTTAAAGAACATAACTTATTTGTCAATCACAGTTCACCTGTATGTAGTTAGCTGTGCAAGAACATAATGCCTAATAATTATAAATTTGGTTGTGGTAAGCGACAAACGAAAGAATGATGCCTTGATAAGTCAGAATTTTGATATGTCAAAAGGACCTGGAGTCCCATATTTTCTAACCATAGACGTCTCCAGATTTGGACTGTACATGTGATTTTGGCCATGTGCAGACCCCGGGACCTTCTAGGAATGGGGATTATATGTTAATCTTTCAATTCATGGATAGATTGTTATCATTCAAAATTCATTTAAAACGTCAATGGAATATCAACAGATCCACAGATCTTTTCTTTTCATGACACTTTTCTATACAATTTTCCCAAAAACTTTTAAGTAGTTTTTGAAAATCAAAAATATTTATAAAAAATATATTGGAAAAAAGTCTGTGGGGTTGTTGGTATTGTGTTTGAAGTTCCAATGAAGTGTAAATCATTAAAAAGCCATCCATAAATAAAAGCTAAGTATTTTTACGTGAGTAAAACATTTTTTAGGTAAGCAATGAAAAGTGAAATGGCAATAACTACAGTTACTGATCCGATAAGTTTGATTTTTTTGCATGAATACAGGTCCAATTTCTTACTAAATAATGCATATGTATCATATGCCTAGTAAGAATATGAAGTCATATTTCACTGAGGGTAGACTATTTGTAGGTGTGGAGGTAGCCGTCACTCATTATGTTTTTATCTATAAGGGAGATTTTATGATACTTAGGAATTTATGTACTAATTCACACAACTAATAAGGCCTAGACTGCTGACCTTAAGAATCACCCTCTCGGCCTTGGTAGGCCTGTAGCACAAGCAGGAGTTGAAGGTAAAAAAACATAACTCACCATGCTTTAGTTGATGTCATGGATGTAGATGAAAAGAAAAGAAAAGAAAAGAAAAGAAAGAAAAAAAAAAAAACATATATCAATAAAGTAAGCATCTTGTTTATTTATGTAATATGATAGTTTGCGCTGCTTTGATGCTGGCACACTCCATATGTGTGTGTGTGTGTGTGTGTCTATATATATATATATTCACATCATTAATGAACTTGTTGCACTTAATTAATTTGAATTGTGTTTGGAGGTGCAAGGGTACTACCACTGTATTCCCTGTAGGTTGTAAAAGATGACCAAAAGGGTCGGAGTGAGGGGTCTGCGAAGCCCTTCCTCTGTATTTTCCTTTGAAAACACAGGACGTGGAGGGGGAGGGGAGAGCAATGTCTCCTCGAACCCTACATGCCTTGTCTTGGCTATACATCTTTAAGGGAGATGTTAGCTGGGTATATAGATAGATAGATAAATATAAACTGTATTCTAAACATAACATACAAGACACATGCCTCCCTGGTCACTGGTTTTGATAGATTAGCGGAAATTGGGGGGTGTCTCCTGTGCAACCACTGTTTTCAAAATAATCAGCCGTGCAGAGTCCAGATCTGGAATCGTCTATGTTCCAACTTGTCAAGGTTTTACAGTAATATGAATAATTACCAGTCACTTGAATTATAGCCTTGAGCAAGCTGTTTCATGTTTTCTACCATTAATCAAGAAGGATTTGGTTCCACATCAAGAAATCCTGCATAAATTAGTATTTCACACATCTTCTATGAGAAGAAAATATTTAGTAATGTAAAAAAAAATATGAGATTTTCATGGAACATGTCTAAAGGAGTTTACATACTCAGCTGAAGTTTATAAAAATGATAACCCATTTTATCATACATTGTTGCTAAGTAAATAACAATAATGCTATTGAATGTGTAGATACAGAAAACAATGTAAATATAACACTTATGGTCCAGTGGAAACAGTCACATTCTACATGGCCAAGGATTACATACAAATACAAAGGTTGGGTACATCTAAGTCGCTGGAATGGTCAGATAAAAGAAAGTTTAATATGTAATGTATCAAAAGTGAGTGGCATCCCACAAGTTTTAGAAATTGCCAGTGGCATAGAGAAAAAAAGATTTTGATATCATTTAAAAAAATGTGTCAATCTGAAGAAAATTTTTCCAAGTGAATTGAGGATGTATGGAATCATTACAGTGTCTGGTATTATCTAGTGATTCCAAAACCAGTAAAAATCCACTTCTTCAAAAGGTATTCCAACATTTAACTATAAAAATGGAGTTTAAAATGTAATAACTTCTAAGAGTGCACTCACAGAGTATGCAGCAGTTCATCAACATGATAATCTACAACTGACTTTTTTTGACAGAACATTATAATTACAACACAACACCAACAATAATTGACTGTTTGCCCACTGGCTTGGTGCCCCAAATATTGATGCATTATTGTGACCTAAGCCCCTCTCTTTACTCCCTCCAAAAATGCCATGAATTATAATTAATACCTAATGCCTTTACACCTTACATTCATCTAACTTTTCCATTGTCTTTTAAGTATATAAGCATTGGTGTAAAACAAATTATATAAAAAATTACCGAACAGATTTTGTGGAAATAAGAAGCATATATATATATATATATATATATATATATATATATATATATATATATATATATATATATATATATATATATATATATATATATATATATATATATATATATATATATATATATATATATATACACACACACATTTTAGAAGGAATGAAGTAAACTGTACTTAAGGAGTTACAAAAAAAAAAAATAATAATAATAATAATAATGATAATAGCAACAAACAATAACAATAATAATAACAATAAAAACAATAATTATAATAATAATAGAAATAATAATAGCAACATATGAAAACAAATATGGATTTAGTAACCTATTTCAAAGAACCCATTTCATAGCATGAAGCAAATCTTAAATCACCTGATGTGGTTTGTTTATTCCTCATTCCTTCTTACATTTGTATCCATAAATAGATATGGTATTTTAAAATTAAAAACAATTTGCTTCAAATTGGAGCAACTTAAGATTTGTGGGACTTACCAAAGTGGATTGGATAAATATTCCATTGCAAAACCCAGACCACATTCAATTATACTATATGATACACATATGGAATGAATGGCTAAGTAAATGATATTCTACATATGAAACACTACATAACTTAGTTGCAAAATTTGTTTGCCTTCATTGGATAAATAATATAGACACTGATTTGGAAGAATCAAACCAATTATATAATGAGGGCGATCACTCCATCCCTAACTGTTAGTAATTTTACGAGCAATATTCTTACCATTTATCTCGTACGTTTCTCTTACAAACTCTCGAGGTTGAACATATTCATGAGTACATGTAATACAAGTTTTTGTGTAACTACAACTACAATAATTTATATTTTCATAGCAGACTCCACAAATAGCTTCCCTTACCACAATATGAGATCTGTTACATACGAGCTGTACATATGTATTTTTGAAACATCTGTATGGGGAGTTATATGATGCATTAGTTTTGGACATTGATTATACAGAAAAATTTCCTAAAATGTTTGTTACTGTTGATGTGTATAGCATAAACTTCAGGTTATCAACAATCTTTTGATATATGAAACATATACTTGCATTTTGACATATGGTTATTGGCAGCAGGAGTTATTGAAACTGTATATAACCTGTAAGCAGTCACAATATATTAATAGAAAGATGTGATTCCCTCATATACACAATCTGTTATGAGGCGGGTCACCAGCACTGACATATACACCAAACAATAAGAAGACTCCCAAATTGTACACTGAAAGTCAACAAAGATGATAAGGGGCCAGTATGACATGGGCACAAGTAGATGTACATCATCACATCTCACATTGTATTGGCGGTAGATTTACATGATTTATCTGTACATGTGCAAGAAGGCAATATTTACACCTGGACATGAGCATTACACGACATCCAAGCTACACGACTAGTTCAGTCAGTTATATATACACTAGAATACAACACCTATGTAGCTTACCCGACATGCTCATATGAGAGTTTGGACCATTTTTCTGCAATACTTTTATTCCTCTCAACTAAAAAAAGAAACAAAATAAAGGGAAGGAGAGTTTTGTGCTAATTATAGAACCGACAAGCATTCACCATTAATGTGATCAGTTGATGCATTAAGAATAAATATTGCATCATGCTAGAGCTCTTCAATATGAAAAATTTTCATACTTAAGTCATATATTTCCATTTCCAACTGTTTAAAAAAGCTTTCACCTGTCATGGATCAGCTAGCAGTTAGTTTTACATTCAATTGAATACTAAATAAATACTACACCAAACTTTTCCATCACAAATACAATGACAATTGTTAATAATTTTCATCAAATTAAAGTTTGTTCATGATGTTCCAACAGCAATTTGTCAATATTACTGAAAATTCATCAATCTCATGTCATATTTCTTTTGAGAGATCATCACGAGGAACACATGTTCATTGTATATGAACACCAGTGGAGGTATCAAATATATTACTGTTCTTCATAATTCATTGATCAAATTATGGTCAAATAGACGAGTTATAAAGGGGAAAAAAACATATTCATAAAAATTCTAAAAGGTTAAGAAATATGTACTGCACTTCATTCCAAATTCTCATATAGGCTGTCAAGAGACTTGGTGTTGTAGTCTCAGCTCACCATCAACACTGCTGTGAGCATTAACACCACTTGGCACCTGGGACGGTAATAAAATACACTTGTATAAGGATTTCTTCGATGAAAAATTCTTATTACTGAATGATAAAATGTAAGAAATAGATGATGCATATAGAAAATATATCTTTAATTGTTGTAAAAAAGATCCATAATCATATGATTACAGCATGAAAATCTGACACACATGCAATAAACTGATGTTTGAATATGTTCATGTGTAGCCTGTAGGCTGCTGCTATTTGACAAAACAGGAACTACACATGAGATTATTTGCTGACATTTAATTTTCATAACTTTGAGGAGGCTTGGTATAATTTTGTTAATTTCATTTGGCATCCCTCAAATCTACTTTTCAATGCATTCTGTATTAATCTGGTACTTCATCACCCATTGAACCTTTGTTGTCCTTGCAGTATTTTGAGCTACGTTCCATCTAGCTATTAATCTTCTGTTCAGCAAGTTTTCTGAAAAAGAAAATACATATCATATATACACCAAATCTTCATACATCATGCAGCATTGGCTTTGATTCTTTTATTCAATACATCATTGTATATTGTTTCATCTCATCTTCAAGAGCACTGTGGTAGGATATCAACATAAATGCAGATCATAAGAATTGTTATTGTGAGTGTGTGTATTTCATCCTTAATTTTGTGTCCGAAGCCGGGTTTTTGGCCGAACCTGGTTTGGGGATCATGGGTTTGCACCCTGGAGCTACCCACTGAGGCAGGTGTCTTTCTCTGGTCCGCCGGGGATCGAGTCCAGAATTTCTCAGTTGTGAGCCGAGCGTGCTAGCCATTACACTGCGGAGTGTGTGTGTGTGTGTATTTCACTTGTATTTGTATTTTGGCCGAAGCCGGTTTTGGGGATCATGGGTTTGCACCCTGTAGCTACCCGCCGAGGCAAGTGTCCAGTCCACCATCCCAGGAAGCAGGTCAAAACCCCTGACTAACACCTGGTACCCATTCACTGCTGGGTGGACAGGGGCATGGGTGTAAGGGGACTGCCTGTCTTTTTTCCGCTCTGCGTGTGTGTGTGTGTGTGTGTGTGTGTGTGTGTGTGTGTGTGTGTGTGTGTGTGTGTGTGTGTGTGTGTGTGTGTGTGTGTGTGTGTGTGTGTGTGTGTGTGTGTGTGTGTGTGTGTGTGTGTGTGTGTGTGTGTGTGTGTGTGTGTGTGTGTGTGTGTGTGTGTGTGTGTGTGTGTGTGTCAGGGCTGAGCACTTCTGCAAACATTTCTGTAAACCACAACTACCACAATTGTGGAAGTCCTAATTTGTTTTTGGAATTGCATTTGACTGAAAAGTTGCGGATTTATGTTGTGGATATACTTCTGTAAATGCAAATATGTCTGCAAATTCTAAAGTGGCCGTTCCGAGTTTGAACATAGTCCTGCACGTCTGCATGCTTGGCCCAAGGTGAGTGTGGTACCCTAGGGGATGCTACTTTCTCGCCAGTACTTTACCTTTATTTTTGAAATTTTTGCAGAGGAATTTTCTGCACATAATAATACATAGTTTTTCAAGTGTAGGCCAGCAAGACAAACTGGCATCAAGCTGTGGCTCTTTATAGTGCTCCCTAAAATATGGTATACAAATACTCTGCTGATCACTTCTCGGTTGTCTACATTTAAAGATAAAAAATATATTCATATTCTAATGTAAGCATGATAGTGAAAGTATCTACATCAAAGTGTACATCCATAACCATTCTTCAATGTAATCAACTACTTTTTTACATGCTTGACACAGCTTTCTGAACACTTCTGAGAAAAAGAATTACATTTTTCTTCATATATATGAACCATTAAAGATTAAGTATCTTAACCATCAAAATCATTTAGTGTTCCTTTGGATTTCAATTGAATATCTATTATGAGAAAATCCTTTTAACCAGAATCTCTGTAAACTGCGGTATCAATTGACAAAGTATGTATACACAACTGATCTATTCAGAAGTGATATATATATATATATATATATATATATATATATATATATATATATATATATATATATATATATATATATATATATATATATATAAGCAAGTTTAACCAAGTTTCAATTATCAGTGTTGTTGTTACCGTCATTGATGATAGTCATCTTCATGATCCACATTTGAAAACACAGAATCCTTATCTTCTTTCCTCCTTTGCCATGTGTATAATCATACCATTCAGTTGTCCCCTTGGTGCCACAGTAGAGGCTCACTACAGTCTGTGTTAATCTTTCTGAAACAATAAGTAATTCTTAATAATCCAGCAATAAGTGATTTAAGGTCTGATTTCAATCCTGTAACATTCAGAACTAAAAATCATTTACTTGAATGCCAGAAACTTGTATCATAAGCAATAACAAAATTTCTTTTGGTAGACATAGTGGCATATTGAGGTACAAACAGTAATTTGCACCTCTTGAAATGTCTAAACATGACATTTTCATAAAAGAAAAAGCATAGAATAACAAAAATATGGGCTAAAAGTGTGGATGCAGTTGTAGGTAAATGAGGAATACTTCAACGAAATGAGAAAGGTGAGTGGCTGTTGAAGGTCTATGCTGAGCAGGGGTTGTTTCTACCAAACACCTTTTAAGTTCAAGATGATGCACAAGTATATATGTATAGGGAAGAGGAGTACACGATGCGCATAAGGATTGATCAATTATATGGCTAAGGATAAGAGGTTGAAAGCAGATGTGATGGATGTATAAGTTCTGGGAGGTATGTTTGAGGGATCAGGGATGCAGTATGTACACATGAAATGTGCATTGGTTGATGGGATCAACACAGAACCTGAAAATGGTTTTCCAGTGTGCTAGAGTATGTGAGAGGAAAGGGAGAAGGAAAAAAGAGGATTAGAGCATGCAAGAAGGGAATGCTAGGACAGGAATAAATGGAGACTATCCTGTCATGGCCAACTCCTGGGGGGATTTCTAGTCAACAAACATCATATATATAAATATATATATATATATATATATATATATATATATATATATATATATATATATATATATATATATATATATATATATATATATAATATATATAAATAAATAAAAGATATAAAGACAGGTAACCCTTCCCCTTAATTTCAGTCGTGAAAATCTTTCAACATTGCCTCTTTTGCTTTGGGAACAAGACTGCAGAATACACTTACGGTCATAGTGGGGTTTCCTTCTTGAGTGGCAAACCATTGGGTCTGGCAGGTGGTGGTCTGGGTCGGCCACTGAGACCATTCCTGAGCAAGTGGGTTGCCTTGGCATGGGCAGCTTTAAGGCTTGGGTTGGTAACAATGCCATTGCGACGTGGGCGAGGCTCAGGGGAACGGGTGCCCAGGATGATGCGCATGTGCTGGTCCTGGGTGAAGGTGAACCCAGAAGAGCCTGGTGACCCTGCCCCAGTGACCCCAGGAACATTGACCCCCATGCTGGGTATGTTTCCAAGGCCAGGCACACCACTGCCCCCTCCTCCCCCTCCCCCACCTCCTCCTTCTACTCCTGTTCCCCCTCCTCCTCCAGCTCGGCGACCAACCTGAAAAAAGCCTTACATTCAAGATTACTATGAAAGGGAGAGAGAAATGACTCATTACAATACATATGGAGAGAGAGAAAGAGACTGATGCATTAGATCATACAAGTAATTCTGTGTTTGGAAAACATCTACAATAGATTACCTCAGCAGTAATGCTGACTGGTGGGGCAGAAGGTCTCGGTCCACGTAATGCTGGGTGCTGCAGAGGAACTGTGTAGTCGTCTTCTAAAACAGCTAGAGAATGCAAGTTTCTCCCTCCACCAGGACCATCACTTAGGGGTGACAGTGGTGGAGAAGCATAAATTGGTGATGCTGGTTCATCTAGAGGAGTTAAAGGTGGCTGGGGTGGTGGTGGTGGGTGGCGCCGGCCTCGGCCGCGACCACACTGCTGGAGTTGCTGAGTGAAACTTAAGATTGGAGACATGGCTGAAACTGGTGGTGCAGATGGTGCAGGAGGTGGCAAGGGTTGCTGCTGATGTTGTAGAAGATGGCTATGAGCCTCCCGGGGTGTGGGAGCCCTGGGACCGCCTGAGGAGCGAGTGGAGGTGGTGAGATTCCCAGAGGATTTGGAAGAAGAATGCTGTCCTAAAGAGGCAACCGACCGTCGCTTCTCAAAAGTTGATTCTGGACTTTCTGCTGGTGAGGCTGCCAGCCCTGGACAAAGCATGGCTGAGCAAGGTTTTGTGTCAGTTGTGGAACCTGAGCCCATCGAAGAAGCAGCCATGCGGGAAACACCTCCTTGCTGCTGCTGCATGACCATGCTCTCTTCCAGCATACGAGCAAGGTGTATATGGCCACCCTTCAAGGCTACCTTAATGGCAGTCCGGCCACACCGATCCGAGTGGGCTGGGTTAGCACCATACTGTAAGAGAGCTGCAACACTATCTTCATGACCTTCTTGTGCTGCTATACTTAATGCTGTTGCACCCTGGGAGCAGGTGTGGTCAACTGTGGCACCTCTCTCCAATAATAATCTGACTACCTCTGCATGACCCTGCCAGGCAGCACTCTGTAATGGTGTTCGGCGTTCTTTGTCTACAGCATCAACATGGGCACCACCATCCAGTAGGAGAGCCACCATGCAAGTGTGACCTTGCCATGCTGTAACATGCAAAGGAGTGCGTCCTTCTAAATCTGTACTTTCAACATTTGCATTATTTTCCATCAGAAACTTTGCCATTTCTAGTCTATTTTCAAGAGCTAAAAGATAGAGTGTTGAGCGACCATCAGCATCTTTATAGTGAAGATCAGCTTCTCGACACAACAGGAGATGCACAACATCTTTGTGTCCCTCCAAAGCTGCCACACGCAAGGCAGACCTGCCATCATGACTGGTGTGATCAATGTTTGCTCCAGCATCCAGCAGGGCAGCCACAACGGCTGTGTGGCCTTCCTGTGCTGCCAAAACCAGTGCATGTTTCCCATCATTGTCTACTTCATTCACTCGTGCACCAGCTTCCAGCAGAGCCTCACACACACCACAATGACCCTCAAAAGCAGCATAATGCAGTGGTGTCCAGCCTGCATTGTCTCGGTGGGTTTCATCTAAACCTCTGTCAAGGAGCAATCTCACTGTTTCCTAGAAGTAATTAATAATAAATCAATTTAATTACGTAAAATTCTTTATTTTTAACATTAAGAAGCTTAAACATACCTATTCATGCACAATGTAAAATGAAACTTAAATGCCCAAAGATATATTCATGTCTAATGAGGTTAGCAATTACTGAATAGTATCTGATATAATTTTCTGTTCCGATCTTGAGTTATCACCTTTGTAAAGATTATCTATCTATTTTATTTTATCTGTATCATTATACACAAATATATTTGTATTATATTTGCAAATCTCTCAGAATACATGAAAGTATTTGTAAGTTGTCTTACCTGTGAGCCTTGAGCTGCAGCCACACTCAGCACTGTCCGACCTTCAGCATCAATGTGATCCACGTAGCATCCCCAGAACAAGAGTCGTTCCACCACAGCTGCATGTCCCATGGATGCTGCGGCCAACAAGGGCGTCCGGCCTGAACGGTCCACATGGTCTACATCTCCTTCATATTCTAGCAATAGTTCACAAACCTCCCTGTGAAGGTGAAAGATGAGAAATGACTACAGTTTATATGCCATATTCAACATCCCTCTCCCTGTAATTGACATTTGTATGTATAAATGAAAATGAATCACAACAAATTCAAGGCTGAGTCACACATTCAGGTTTTGTTATAATACGTCAGATTACTGACAACATTAAAAATTAAGAGAAAATCATATACTGTGAAGGAATTGGATAAGGTACTTTTAAACTAGATAGATACACATGAATATATACTGAGAATACATTTGGTGTCACATACATCTTTTCATTTCTTCACATCCAGCATTCAGTACTTTTTACTGACAATATTAATGACTGGCAAAAAGAACATTATGATTTATGTAGACGTATCTTCACTGGCATCTTAAAAACATCCCTTCAGTTACATATAGGTACTACCTGTATTATTATTTGAAGGTACTACTTATTACAGAAAAAATCTATAAATTTTATTATCTATACAGAATATAACAGAAAAAACACCGAAAAAAAGCAGTTTAAAAAATAAAATAAAATAAAAAATAAAAACGTAAAAACCAGATGCATTTTTAATTGGCATCAACATGTGAAATAATTAAAAAATGTAACGGACATAAAATACAAATGTGTTTTTATTTGACAAATATATTTTTCCTAATGCGTCATCATCAGCTCTCCAGTTTCCCTTCCCATCCCATCCCACCCAGAATACTTCCCACTGCTGCAATGTGTGGTAATTATTGTAACTGTCTATCGAATGCTTATATCTCAGGATTTCTTACATGTGTAACTACATAACATTTCCTGTTATATATACATGACCTATATAGCTATTAATGCCTGTTTGCTCTCTCTCTCTCTCTCTCTCTCTCTCTCTCTCTCTCTCTCTCTCTCTCTCTCTCTCTCTCTCTCTCTCTCTTTGTGTGTGTGTGTGTGTGTGTGTGTGTGTGTGTGTGTGTGTGTGTGTGTGTGTGTGTGTGTGTGTGTGTGTGTGTGTGTGTGTGTGTGTGTGTGTGTGTGTGTGTGTGTGTGTGTGTGTGTGTGTGTGTGTGTGTGTGTGTGTGTGTGTGTGTGTGTGTGTGTGTGTGTGTGTGTGTGTGTGTGTGTGTGTGTGTGTGTGTGTGTGTGTGTGTGTGTGTGTGTGTGTGTGTGTGTGTGTGTGTGTGTGTGTGTGTGTGTGTGTGTGTGTGTGTGTGTGTGTGTGTGTGTGTGTGTGTGTGTGTGTGTGTGTGTGTGTGTGTGTGTGTGTGTGTGTGTGTGTGTGTGTGTGTGTGTGTGTGTGTGTGTGTGTGTGTGTGTGTGTGTGTGTGTGTGTGTGTGTGTGTGTGTGTGTGTGTGTGTGTGTGTGTGTGTGTGTGTGTGTGTGTGTGTGTGTGTGTGTGTGTGTGTGTGTGTGTGTGTGTGTGTGTGTGTGTGTGTGTGTGTGTGTGTGTGTGTGTGTGTGTGTGTGTGTGTGTGTGTGTGTGTGTGTGTGTGTGTGTGTGTGTGTGTGTGTGTGTGTGTGTGTGTGTGTGTGTGTGTGTGTGTGTGTGTGTGTGTGTGTGTGTGTGTGTGTGTGTGTGTGTGTGTGTGTGTGTGTGTGTGTGTGTGTGTGTGTGTGTGTGTGTGTGTGTGTGTGTGTGTGTGTGTGTGTGTGTGTGTGTGTGTGTGTGTGTGTGTGTGTGTGTGTGTGTGTAATGAGTAAAGCGTAGGTATGGTTACAGTGGTGCAGGCAGTGAGTGGGAAGTGGGAATTTAGTGTGGGATTAGTATGAGGTTAGTGTGTGGGTAGTGTGACATTAGTATGAAGTTAGTGTGTGGCTAGTGTGTGGGTAGTGTGAGGTTAGTGTGAGGTTCGTGTGAGGTTAGTGTGTGGGTTGTGCTGGTGGTGGTGTTAGCATTTGGGTGGTGGTGGCCGAGATGACAGGTGGCGTGACCTTGAACCAACCCTAACATGCTACAGATGTGGTTTAGTCCCTGGATTTATGTCCTTCGCTGGCAACATTTTAGCAAGGATTCTGAACATTCCAGCTAAACATCATCTTTTTTATTACGTTTATATTTGTAACTCTAATCATTGTACCACCTTGAACAATCACTCTTCCTGAATGTGAGACTTTCTGAACATTCAAGCTAAACATCATCTTTTTTATTACGTTTATATTTGTAACTCTAATCATTGTACCACCTTGAACAATCACTCTTCCTGAATGTGAGACTGAGAGAAAATAAATTCCAGGGAGCACTTACGTGTGTCCTTCGAAGGCAGCTACAAGGAGAGGTGTGAGGCCATCGTGGTCCTGGTGATCGACCTTGGCACCAAGCTCCAGAAGGGTAGTCACTACACTTGTGTGGCCCTCACTGGCTGGCACACACAGTGCCGCCACGCTCAGCGCTGTCCTTCCGTCAACGTCCTCGTGGTTCACATCGGCACCCGCCTCTAACAACGCTTCTACAATTTCTGAATGTCCCATGTAGGCTGCTGCAATGAGGGGCGTTCGTCCCTCGCTGTCTGCTCGGTTAACATCAGCACCGTGGCGCAAGAGGGAGGCCACCACATCTTCGTGGCCTCCCCATGCGGCAGCCCGCAGTGCCGTTCGACCATCTGCATCAGCGAGATCTACCTGTGCACCGCCTACCAAAAGGGCATTGACCACCCCACTGTGTCCACCCCAAGCTGCTGATCTGAGAGCCGTCCAGCCGTCGGCGTCGGCATGATCGGGGTCAGCGCCAGCAGTTAGCAAAGTGGCTACCACCTCAGCCTGGCCGTGACGGGCTGCTAGATTTAGAGGTGTCTGGCCAGCTCGATCTTGAAGGCCATGGAAAGCTCCTCGCTCCAAGAGAAGGCGTACCAAAGAAGCATCACCCTGGTGAGCAGCACTGTGCAGCAGGGAGCGGCCGGAACTGTCCACCTGGTCAACGGGGCCGCCCCGGAGGTATGGGTATAGAGGATCCTCACGATGACGCCGTCTTCGACGCTCCCGCCGTCTACTACTGCTACTACTGTGCTCACTGCTATGTCGTCCCCCAGTGCTACTGTGCCGACCCCCAGTACTCTGCCGACCCCCGGTGCTTTGTCGACCACCAGTACTTTGCCGGCCTCCAGTGCTTTGCCGGCCATCAGTGCTTTGGCAGCTTCCTGTACCTATGCCGCCATCAATGCTTCGTCCACCAACTGAGTCGCCATTGACAAACTCTGCGGGTAAGGGAACCATTGTCACGTACTCCTCGTCTTTTTCAGTCTCCTTTTTATGTACTTTTTCACAAATTTCCTCCGATTCATTATCAACTTTCTTTTCTTCCTCATCTTTATCATTTCCTGCACTACAAACTTCCTCCAACTTAACATTTTCAACTGCACTAACTATTTCATCGGTTTTATCTTTCGCTTCCTCTTCCTTGACATATCCCTCCTTACGGCATTCTTCCTGTAGTTTTTTAGATTCATGCATGCTCTCCTGGGCCTCTTCATCCTCTTGTTCCAGTTCCTCATAGCGAATTTCTGTTGGAGGTCCTTCATCTTCCCCACCATCTTCAACCTCATCTTCCTCTTCGTCATCATCTTCGTCATCGTCGTCGTCCTCTTCCTCCTGAGGTTGATCATCTGGAAGGGCAGCACCAGCCTCCTGCAAGATCTTCAGGGCACGAGGGTCTCTAGGAGGAGGAAGATCTTGACAGAGATTGAGGGGAGCCCCACAAACCACCATCCACAAGGGAAGGTGATGCTGCTCCAGAGGTGACTCCAGGCGAATCCGGGAGAGGTGGAGAGCCAACTGGTGGACCTGCGACAGGGCGAGTGATGGGGCTTTGAGCGAAAGACTCATGGCTAACATGGCATGCCCATCAGCCACGTCTACCAAGTATTTTTGTGTACAGTGTTTCACATCCAGCAGCCACTCAGCAAAACTGTGGTGAAAGAGGAGCACCTGCTGATCATGTTCGGGAGCCAGCACCCGCATCAGCAGGGACCACCGTTTGTTCCAGTCCTCGTCAGTGAGCGATGGGAAACGTGTCTCAACAGCTTCCCGCAACTCTTTGGATGTTAGAGGTGCGCGGGCAGCGAGGATGACTGCCAACAGCGGTGCCACACGCTGGAAGTGCCGGCGAGGGTACAGTCTCTGACAAAGCCACAAGTAAAGACCATTGAGAGTGCCGGGAATGTGGCGAATTTCACGTAACGTTACCCAGCCATCTGCCACACCGTCTAGAACGCGTTCAAGATACAGAAAACAGCCGTTGCTTTTGATATGCAGTTGGTTGAGCATCTCTGCTGTCTCCCGTGACAGGTGGTGTCTGAGGGCGGGCTCACGGTCAAGGCGACACAAAATATACTGCTGCACGTCTCGTACCACATGGCCTCGCCGCAGATCGTCCAGGGCAACTTTGCGGAAGCCAGCAAACTGTCGGATGATTGTGCGTGAGGTTCGGCGCGCGGTGACCACCAACAGCAGCCACTGTGGCAGCAGGTGGTGGTGTGTGGCCAACAGCTCAGAGATGGTGCGTGAAGGGGTTTTATTGCCTGTGTCCACTGAGCCACCATCTCGAGGTGTGGCTGCCAAGGGTGCCTGCAGATCAGTTTCATCGATGCTGTCTACTACTAGCAGCAGCGTGCGGTCAGGTTGATCCAGCTCCAGTAAAGGGAAAATTATAGAGCGGCGGAAGGCTTCGTCGGGGTTGGAGTGAAGAGCACAGGGCTCAAGGGCAGCACACACTTCAGAGGACTCAGTCTTAGTACTGTAGCCGGGCAGTAGTGGTGATGTCTCCAACTGAGCCACCAAAGACTTGATAAAACAACCCACACTGAGGGAAGCAGCCAGGTGGGCATGGCACATATGGTGTGCCAGTAGCCGGGCATGGAGGGCTGAGGCGTGGCGGCCATGTGAGGCAGAGGGTGTCACCAGTTCAGTGCAGAGTGCAGTTTTGCCAGTGCCTGGCCCTCCTACCAGCAGAGCTCCACATGTCTTGGCGGCCGGCCTCTGCTCCAGGCATGCCCACAGCTTTGCCCACGCCCACTCGCGACACAGAAAGCGCCGCCCCGGCAAGCTGCTGTCAGCAGCCATGGCAGGGGCGGACGCGGGGCGGGCGTGGGCGGCAGTGAGGGATCAAGGTACGTCTTGAAGACAGCTCATCTCGGCCCTCGGTAACTACCTCGTCCCCGTTCCCACCAGCAGTACATCATCACCTGAAAAAGAAAAAAATTGTCACCTGACGTCACACCATTGACACTATGAACGTAAAACAGCAACAGTCAGTCACCAACAGCGGCTCAATCAGCGTTACTGCTCCAACCATAAACATTATTAAATCCTTGGACATGATAAGCAGCACACTACATTACCATGAAACAAGAATCACTAACATATAAAGTTCTCCCTCGGCATGAAGTATAGTGGAAAATGAGTTGCTTAAAGATGTTCAGCGTGAGGCCAGCCATGAATGAGTCCTCCACCTTTAGGCAGAGGCATGAGGTGATCTTTATCAGTATTCAACATAAAAATTCCTCGTGTTGGGAGGAAAAGTGAGTTTTCCTATAAACCTGCACCTCCATTCTAGGTAACTATGTCCATGAATGGATATATATATATATATATATATATATATATATATATATATATATATATATATATATATATATATATATATATATATAGAGAGAGAGAGAGAGAGAGAGAGAGAGAGAGAGAGGAGAGGAGAGGAGAGGAGAGGAGAGGAGAGGAGAGGAGAGGAGAGGAGAGGAGAGGAGAGGAGAGGAGAGGAGAGGAGAGGAGAGGAGAGGAGAGAGAGAGAGAGAGAGAGAGAGAGAGAGAGAGAGAGAGAGAGAGAGAGAGAGAGAGAGAGAGAGAGAGAGAGAGAGAGAGAGAGAGAGAGAGAGATTTGGAGGACTGGCTACAACAGGGTTTTGTCAACTGTACAACCGAAGAATGGGTGGGTGAGACTATAAGAAAAATTAATGTAAAATGTATGTATAAAGAGGTACAGGTAAGTAGAGGGGAAGGGGAAGGGGAAGGGGAAGGGGAAGGGGAAGGGGAAGGGGAAGGGGAAGGGGAAGGGGAAGGGGAAGGGGAAGGGGAAGGGGAGGGACGCGCCGCTGCTATAACCCCCTGCAGCACTAAAGTAACACCAAGCACACAGGTCTCCGAGGCGTGGGCTAAGTAAATAGACGCACTACTCAGGACAAACTTCATCACTGTTTACCACTCTTGCTTCACCTCACGGCTCGCATCCAACACATATAAATATTACTCTCACATTTCTTCACTAACCTCATTAAGTAATAATAAAATAAATTGTATATAAGTAAATAGATACATAACATAAACACAGTAACTTTGGCATTAAGAGATTTTTATATTTTTCATTTGATTATCTTTTTACGAGTGGTTGTGTTTGCTTTCACTTGTAACTTGTGATGTGTAAGTTCGACACATTAGTAAGGTGTGTTACGTATAGTTACTAGATATGTGCCACCATGTGTTTAGTAGTATGTCAAATTCTGATAGATTTATTCACTAGTATCCTGCTCAACGTTGTCACAAGCCCCACCACCTACGTCCTAGCGCCCGCCTCTTCTTGGGAATCCCAATGTATCTCCAGTTCCCTGCTGGACCCACAGCTGAGCTCAAGCTTTCGAATAAATGAACAAGGGAGATGGCAACTAAGGCAAGACGGCCACTGCTAGATGCCGCGACACAGAGCGGAGACACTGCTTGGAAATCCACATCCATTCGTCTCCATGTGATAGGACGACGTGGAGCCTGGAAACCCATCTCTAGTCTGGCCGAGGCCCACGAAATGTAGAAAGCCAACTGTGGCTGTGAGGAGTATGAGGAATGAGTGACAGAAAGTTAACAGTATCTGTGTATACACATGGTAACTGAGACCGAACAGTACTTACAGGGAAACTATGTACATGTCTTCTAACTTGACACTAATCTTATTGTTAGAACAAAAACACAGACAAAACTATACACACAAAATAATGTACATACACTATACACACAGATGTGTAGAAAATGTCAAAATGTCACTATCGTCATCTTCGTCTGTGTCATTATCAATGAGAATAGTGGTTATGAGCTTTAACCCCGTAACAAAACTTAGGTCGTCCTGTAAGAGTGATACTTCCCCCACTAAATGGCGCCCCAGCCAAGGCTCGAACACCTGGCCATGAGGTGAGGATCATAGCCTCTATCGCTCCATCATCCGACGTGTATCATCATCAGGAATTAAGAAACCTGCTTCTCGCACTCACCACGGTAAGTGTTCAGCCAACAACCAGAAGGCAGCAGCTAATAACCGGAGACGAGATCCGAGACAATGAGTGCAATGACTCATCACATGGAGCACAGCAGTTAGCAAGGCTTTGTGTTGAGGCTTATTAACAACAGATAATAACAAATGGCCGGTTAGTCAGTAATTACCGAGTATCATCAGTCTGGCTTCAACGACCATCACTCAGCCAGCCACCGCCTCCAGGCACGACAATCCCCTTGCAGGTCCATCCCATCATTAGTATGGTAAAAATGGCCTTATCCAGAGTGCTATCGCCTACAACAGGTTTTCAAGCAGCAAGCTGACATGCAGTTATGAGAGATAAACATAATTTTTAGTTGCTTAGTAGGACAGTCACACCAAACCAGCAGCTTTGGAGTGAACCTATATTAGATTTACCCACAACTGAGTTTTGTCCGTTTCAACTCGCCACTTAACTAAGCAATTACCTCACTAACTTTAAGAACCTAATTATCACCGCACTGACCACTACTCCTGGATTCCCTTACTCGCCTGGGGAAGAGGAAGGCAAGCAGCAGGAGTAAGCAGGCGTGCCTTCATCATCCACTATTAAGGCAGTAACTTCAAGGGATTATGGGAGCTTGGAACAAAGCAACCCTTCTCTCTTGGATGAAACGGCCCATCACTGTATAGATAGTAGTCAGAAGTAGTAGTTAGTAGTAGTAGTAGTAGTAGTAGTAGTAGTAGTAGTATTAGTATAGTGAGTATATTAGTAAGTAGTAGTAGTAGTAGTAGTAGTATAGTAGTAGTAATAATATTAGTTGTTGTTGTTGTTTAATAGTAGTTATAGTTTAGTAATATAGTTTTAGTGTAGTAGTAGTAT
>JAXIVD010003713.1:0-2500 GCA_036785275.1 Cancer borealis
GGAAGGGAAGGTCAGATTTCCTCACATATTTCAACCCTTATGTTATGTTGCTATTTATTTATTGATTTTAATTATTTATTGAAAACGACAATTCTGTATCCACCATTCGACATTAATTTAACATAATTATATGCGCATCTAATGAATCTAGGTGAATCTTTTTTTCCCTCATCAATGAAACGATAACACTCACACCGTATCATTCTATTTACCTTCGTTCACCATGTGTCTACCTGTCAGTGAGTCCTTATCATCATCATCAGCAGCATGCCATCTACGGATTACACGATAGGGACAAAGCCATCCCACATCTAATCTTCTCTCTTATCTATCAGCTGTTTGTCTATGCCTAGGATTTCTATATGTATTAAGGGATAGAAATCACTCTTTGTTGTCTCCTTCCTCCTCCTCCTCCTCCTCCCTCTCTCCTCCTCCCTCCTCCTCCTCCTCCTCCTCCTCTCTCCTCCATCGTTCATGTCTTTGTAGTGTGGGGGGTAAGAGGGGGAATGGGATAGGGGAGGTATGATGGGCGTGTATTGTGGGTGATTACGGGAGGTGAGGGGATGGATTTGAATGTATGTCTGTATGGGGAGGGGGTATGTGGGGGGTTAGGGGGGGGATTTGGGGGGGGGATTAGAATGTGGTGGGGGGTAAGTTTTTTGTTGACATGGGGGTGTGAGTGAGGGTCTGTCTCTTACCACACAAACACACACACACACACACACACACACACACACACACACACACACTACACACACACACACACACACACACACACACACACACACACACAACTTATTTTTTTTTCTTGCCTTCCCTACCGCCCCCCCTAAAAAAATATTATCTTATAGAAAATTTATTAATATTTGTTTTCTCTTAAATTAAAAACGAAAGACGGAGTTGAAGGATTAAAATAAAGTAAAGAGACAGAAAATAAAGAAAAACTATTGATTATGCACTGTCCAATAAAAGATATAAATCATGCAGATTATAGCATCAAATATATAATTAAATGAAAATTATACCTTTTTTTTTTTCTATATATATTTCTTTTTTTTCTTGCCTTTTGAAGTAATGTTCTTGATTTGACAATGAATCATGATAATCAAAGTAAAATTATACACAAAATTCCTCATCAACAGTCTAGAATTATTATTTTTAGGCTCTCTTTTTTTCAAGGTATTAAATTTCTCATAAATATTCAGGAAGAGAGATATATAAAAAAAAAAATGATCTCTAAGTTAGTGATAACTTTGCCTTCTCGCTTTTTTTATCTATCACTAAAATATATTATCAAATAATATTTTGATTTGTTCATCACCCTGAAGCGTACTACAATATATGCCTTTAGAATATCTCTTTATTTAAAACATGACGCATCCCGGGCTATCGATGCTATTTTGTTCTACTAGTATGTATCTTGTCTCCTCTGCGTCTATTAGACTGATAACATGGATTTCTTTACATAATATTTGTCCTGTTATTGATTTATTTGGTTTAGTTTTCATTTTATATCGGACACCCACAACGAGGAATGTTACAACTCTCTCTCTCTCTCTCTCTCTCTCCCTCTCTCTCTCATCCATCTCTCTCATCTCTCTCACTTCTCTCCCTCTCTCTTCTTCTCTCTCTATCAGGTTCAATCTCTTGCATACTCCTCCGCTCTCTCCCCTCCCTTCACTCTCATCCACTTTCTGGTTATCTTCGTCAGAATCTTGCTTTATGTCCCTTGATACGCATTTTCCATGATTTAAACACACTACACTATTTCATACTGAGAATAGAGTGAATACAACATATTTCTCCCTTCAAAAGCGTTCTCCTAACCCTTCTTCTCTTCTCCTTCTCCTCCTCCTCCTCCTCCTCCTCCTCCTCCTCCTCCTCCTTCTCCTCCGCCCTCCTCCTCCGTCCTCCTCCTCCTCCTCCTCCTCTTCCTTCTCCTGCTCCTTACCGCCATAGATATCTTTTAAAAAACATTGAATATGTATAAGTCGTTTTTCCTCATGAAGTAACTCTTTAAACGCTTTGAAGGCTACTAGAAGGTTAGTGTGTGTGTGTGTGTGTGTGTGTGTGTGTGTAGTGTGTGTGTGTGTGTGTGTGTGTGTGTGTGTGTGTGTGTGTGTGTGTGATGTGTGTTGTGTGTGTGTGTGGTGTGTGTGTGTTGTGTGTGTGTGTGTGTGTGGTGTGTGTGTGTGTGTGTGTGTGTGTGTGTGTGTGTGTGTGTGTGTGTGTGTGTGATGTGTATGTGTGTGTGTGTGTGTGGTGTGTGTGTGTGTGTTGTGTGGTTGTGTGTGTGTGTGTGGTGTGTGTGTGTGTGTGTGTGTTAAGGCTCCTGAGGGTAATCTATTTATCCCTCCCTGGTTACAAAGGTCGTGTTTACTCAGCTCCTTTCAGAAGTCTTATTAACGGTGTTTGCCGTGTGAGTTTTTAGTGGTTTAAGTGTGGTTGTAAATATACCATAAACACTTTGTACCTTCACCATTACTATATAAGACAAACT
>JAXIVD010003713.1:12500-43230 GCA_036785275.1 Cancer borealis
GGTAGACGCTGTTCATAGATGAGAGAGTAAATATAAACTATTCCTTACAGTTCTTATATCTCACATCATGGTTCACTGATTCAGGGAAGACGAACACACTATGAAGAATTGCTTATTATATTCATAATTTGACAGACATTACATAACCGGATTCGCTAACTATCAGTGTGGCTATTTATGAAACGGAGACATTTATATCTGATTATTGGTTTGGGTCACTGGCGAGGCTGGGCGTGACGTTGGAGTTGAGGTTGGAAGGAGCCGCCACACATTGCCTCAAGGACCGGCGTGTCAGTGTGATAATGTTACTGCTCACACTGAAAGACATTTACTATAATACACTCCCTGTTATCTGCTGATATTTGGCGGGGTGGGTGCATTGTTAAGTTTGGTTAATATTTGAGAACTTTGAAATAGTGAAATGTATTTTATTTTAATTTTTTATCTCTTTTTTTTTTCCTTTTTTTTTTGGCTATGAAACGTTCAAGATTTATACGTACAATTTGTGGTTAAAATAAAATCGGTTTTTTTTTTCTACTTGATACAAATTTTTAAATATTGATTTAATTGGGACAAACTTCGATTATTATTTTTCTGTCTGTATTTCTTTGGTATTTATTGCATGGCTATAATTATTCTCAGTAAACTAATATTAATTACTATTCATGTGTGTGTGTGTGTGTGTGTGTGTGTGTGTGTGTGTGTGTGTGTGTGTGTGTGTGTGTGTGTGTGTGTGTGTGTGTGTGTGTGTGTGTGTGTGTGTGTGTGTGTGTGTGTGTGTGTGTGTGTGTTGTGTATGTGTGTGTGTTGTGTGTGTGGTGTGTGGTGTGTGTGTGTGTGTGTGTGTGTGTGTGTGTGTGTGTGTGTGTGTGTGTGTTCGTTGACCTTTATTCTTGTCTTTCTCAACATGGCAGGTGTGGCATTAAAAAAAAAGAAGCAATAAACACCAAACTCAGACTCATTGACCTTAGAGCAGTTTACTTGGAGCCTCGTTAATCACCTCCTAATCACCTTACCTAATCACCTCCTAATCACCTTAACTAATCACCTCCTGAAACTACCTAAAAAAGAAAACATAAATTGATAAAGAAAAGAGAAAAAAAAGAGAGGAAAAAAAAAGGGAGATGTGTGAGAACTTTTTACTAATCCATATCACGTGATTTGAGATATGTAAGTGCTCCTTCTCTCTCCTCTCTCTCTCTCTCTCTCTCTCTCCTCTCTCTCTCTCTCTCTCTCTCTCTCTCTCTCTCTCTCTCTCTCTCTCTCTCTCTCGCTCTCGCTCTCGCTCTCGCTCTCAGCCTCTCGCTCTCGCTCTCTCTCTCTCTCTCTCTCCTCTCTCTTCTCTCCTCTCATCTCTCTCTCTCATCTCTCTCTCTCTCTCTCTCTCTCTCTCTCTCTCTCTCTCTCTCTCTCCTCTCTCTCTCTCTCTTCTATCTCCTCTCCTCTCTCCTCTCTCTCTCTCTCTTTTTTATGACATAGTCTTGTATTCTACTGATCCTTTATTTATTTTTTCTCTCCGTTTAAATCTTTTCAGCAATATACTTAACGACCTTGTGGTATAGGAACACTTTATGGTGGCAACATAAAGTAGCTTTATTGATGTTATAAATTGAAAGAACACACATTTATGGTCAATTTAGGGTTATGGATGAGCATGTTACTTGTCTTGTCACTAACCTTAAATTTTAGGTTTCTGTCCTTACGAAACAAACCTGTAGTCTAGGTCACCTTCCTGTGATTATGTCTGTTCAGAAAGACATTTTAGAACCTTCTTCAGTTTTACAGATAGTAACATTCCTTATGATCGATTTTCTTCACTACGTACAGATAAGTTTCTTTCCTTCCTTCTCTCTTCCTCTCCAAAGCTGAAATATAAATTAAACCCTGAAAATCTACATAATCTATACCTGAGACATTTTTTTATTATTGTGTCATGATTCGCGAGGTAGAGTTAGGGAAGTTACGTAAAAAGGTGCTAAAATAGGGTTACAATGTAGTCATGGGGGTTGGGAATTGCAGATAATTGTTACACACATTTAAAAAAGGGAAAAGGAAGTGTGGTCAGCTTGAGAGGCAGTAAAGGAGAAGGTAGGAAAGAGAGTTGTTAAGGTGTGGGTAGCGGGTCTAAAGGTCGCAGTGTAACAACAACAAGAAGCGGTGGCCTAGTGGCTAACGTTGGGGGGTTTACCAACTCAGAGTCCCGAGTTCGAGGCCCGGCACGTGCTGGCCACTTTTCTTTGGAAAAACCGCCGGGTGGCCAAAGATCACCCACATGCTGCCGTAACACTATTCTCGACTGGGACTGCAACGTAAAATGCATCGAGGAGCTTCCGCTGGCAACATGAGCCTCGCAACAAAAAATGAGGCGTCACTTTAAAAATCTAATCTGCGCTATTAACGGGCGGAGGTCGACCGTCTAACGCCTCCATCAAGCCTACCAGCGCCACAGTTTCAGGACATAAAAAATTTTAAAATAATAATAAAAAAAAAGAAGCTAATAGAGGTTTAGGGAATTAGCAGATGAGATATATTAGTTCCGTGTTGCATTGTTGCATTGTTGTATCTGTGGCGTGAGGTTGTGTAATGGTGGCAAGTAACATTTATTTATCATATTCTTTGCCTTTTTTATTGATAGGAATGGTGAGGTGTCTTGAATGTTACTGAGTAATACAAATTTTAACGTGTTTTGTTCCTGAATTTATGCAATTTTTCTTTTCTTTTTTTAATCGCCCCTGTCATAATAATGTTTTT
The DNA here is from genome assembly GCA_036785275.1 of Cancer borealis. Taxonomy (NCBI): domain Eukaryota; kingdom Metazoa; phylum Arthropoda; class Malacostraca; order Decapoda; family Cancridae; genus Cancer; species Cancer borealis. The sequence continues at coordinate 15,252 of JAXIVD010003713.1, forward strand.
GTTTCCCTGTGCCATCACCCACGCAGCTTCTAACACTCCACCATGCAGGGTAACACCCATCATCTTTAACTCACCCTCAGTAAAAAACGAGGTAACAGAAACTCTCTACAAGCCTCACACCCCGCCCTTGCACGTAGCCTCTCACTCTCCCTTGTTCCCCTTACCAGGCTTATCTCCTCCCATCATTCCCTACCAGTCGTAAAAAAAAACCACTTTCTAATTATTTGTATATTACCATTTTCCTCACCGAATTCTAGTGTAGTTTTTCTCCTTCATATACTGCACTGCTTCTGCCTGGCTTGATCCATGCAGACCTCCGTGTGTATTCAAGTTTATGTGACGTTTATGGCTCGTTTTGTGTGAGGATTATTGTAAACCTGCTGACTAGATTGTTACCCAGTCACTCATTTACGTCACTCTAACTCACTGTATAATATTTTGACAATACTCCAAAAGTTTAGCTGCCGACAAGTCAATGGTGTTTGGAGTTAGAGATGATCATAATATAGCATGTATGATAATAACTGTAAATGACGAGGCTGAGAAAAAGATAAAGGAAAATAAAATAAATTGAAAGTAAGGCAAAAAAATAATGGAAGAACACTGAACAGAAGAAAAAAATTGCTTCTCCTCTAATCTAACACAGACACGGTTTTTCACCTTATTCTCTTGTCTTTAGTTTGTTAAGTTACTGCCCCTGGATGCAACGTTGCTATCTTAACAGTATACTTGAGGTAAGGAAGACAGCCAGCCAGTCAGTCAGTCAGTCAGTCAGTCAGCCAGTCAGTCAGTCAGTCAGTCAGTCAGTCAGTCAGTCAGTCAGTCAGCCAGCCAGCCAGACATGATTGATAACGCAACCACAACGTTTTAATGAATCCCAATGAACAAGTTAGACGAGTAGATGGACAGACAAGAAATAATGCATAAAAAGGAAAAACAAAAAGACAGAGATGTTAGTAATTCAATTGAACACTATGAAGAAAAGAGATTTGGTAGTCATCACTATGAATCATCATCACCATTATCATTTATCAATACCATCAAACAGGCTACTGATAATAAAAAAAAAAGAAGTAGCATAATGGTAGCGCCAAGCTGGTTTCTCTCTTGTTCTGTAAGAATGTAAGAAATTTTCCTGCAGGAGTTTCTATCACTCTGCTCTTATGCATTTTAGTGTCGTTAATCAGAGGAATAGCGATGGTAGGTACCGTTAGCAACAACAACAACAACAACAACAACAACAACAACAACAACAACAACAACAACAACAACAACAACAACAACAACAACAACAACAACAACAACAACAACAACAACAACAACAACAACAACAACAACAACAACAACAACAACAACAACAACAACAACAACAACAAGTAGGTAGTAAATAATGAAATTAGCAACATTCATAATACGTAGACTTGCTACCATTTAAGTCTTACCCAAAACTTTTATACCCATTTTTCACACCTGACAAATCGGTTTAAAATTACATAGCGGCCTACCTGCAGCTTTTCATCATCCTTAACCCTCGTGAAGATTTTGATGAAGGATGAACATGTTGATAAAAGAACCTGGCGAGGAGGCAACCGACTGCACCTTCATTTTTTGTGTGGATTTACGTCCCTTCCAAGGTCACCACCACACAACGGAGCAGGATAATGGTCGTAGGATGGCAGCACGAAGCCACACACAGGATTAATTGAAGATAATATATATTCTTGAGTTAGTCCATGTTTCAGGCAGGTGGCAGTGTATGTGTGTGTTGATGGGGTGAAGTATTATCTAGTTTCCCCTTAGGACATGGAAGGATTGTGATATATGCACGTTTAAGCCTTCCATTCAAAGTTTAAGAGAGCCTTGGGAAGTGGACGAGCTCAAGGAATGGTTTTTGTTCGCGTGGGTCACAAAAAACACGAAGAATTAAGTTGACACTACTGTTGAAGATTCGATCCATCACGGCATCTGTTAAGTAGGGGAGAAATAATTTAACTAGAAACAGGTGAGGTAGATCAGGTAAGGCGATGAGGATGTTGGAGGTTATTACAGAGCAGATGACTTTCGACCTGCTTACTCATCCCAGCAGGAGCTATACTCTTAAGTCTGCCTTTTTAGGTGATATTTATTGGATTATACTGAGTTCCTTGAGTCCGTGTTATTACATTACAATCTTAACAATTTAATGGTCACCAATCTTGGTATTGTATCATCAATAACGAATGTTCCAATTTTGTTCTGCTGTAATTTTCAAACATATTATTCTCTTCCCTAAAAGCTGCGTTATCTCATTCTGTTTTGATGAACAGTGTTGGAGAGAACCTTCATAACCCGTCCAGAGAAACATACATTTCGTTGTGATTTGGTAATGGTTAAGATTAGAGAAACTAGATGACGCCCATTTGTTGTATTGTGTGTATTGATGGGAGGGAGGCCATCTGTATGCATGTTTGACGTAGGAGACCAGCACCACCAACTGAAAGAGAGATAATGGTTAATTTCATTGGTTGTGTTAGGCAATTAAGAGTTGATCAGCATTAGATATTATAGTAATCAGAAAACTGGGTCCAGATTAATGTTTAGCATCCCAGAGAACCTATTTGTACTAATTTTCATATATATCTGAGATGTCGAAATAATTGCATTTGAATTCCATTTTACTGTAGCTCAAATAAATGGGCTTCTTCTACTCCTTCTATACATTTTTTACATAGACCTAATACTTTTCGAGTTATTTCAAGATTATTTCTAGTTTAAACTCTACGGGATATCCCTGCTAATTTTCATGAACATATCCACATCTCAGATTTATATGAAAATTAGTACATATAGGCTTTCTGGCATGCTGAACACTAATCTGGACCCAGTTTTCTGATTACTATAATATCTAATGCTAATAAACTATTGATTGTCTAACATAACCAATTAAATTAACCATTATTTCCCTTTCACCTGATGATATTGGTCTCCTAAGCCAAAAATACATACAGACAACCTCTCTTCTATAAATTCATACAATACAACAAATGAGCGTCATCTAGCCCCTTATTTTTAAATGTTTCAAAAAATAAATAACAAATTAAATATATTATAGTAACCCATTTAATTGTTACGTTTTCTGTGGTGTTAGCTGTATTTATGTGCGCCGTTGTGAAGCAGAAAACAAACCAAGACCAAGACCCAGACAGTCTCCTCGTGTTTTCATTACGCACTCTGTGTTGAGTCTCCTTGTGCTTCCATACAGACCCTTGATTCTGCCGCCACTCCTGCTACTGGGAACCAAGATTGAAGGTAACATATAGTGAGAACTTGAGGGATATTATTGTTATGTGTCTAGTTCCTTTGTATATTTACCTTACGACCTTTATATAGTGTTATAAAGGCCTTCCTACAACCCTTACATGCATTGTCTTCCTTCAACAGTTAGTCTTAGAAGATAGTCACCATGAAGAAGAAACACAAGCCCTTCGGTAAACAAGGTCCCAGGAACTCAAAAGGAACTAACTTCAAGCATAAGAAGAAGAAGGTGGTGTTAGAGAAGGAGGAAATTACACTGCTGGAGGCTAGTAAGGCCAAGGTAAGGTCCAGCAGGGAAGTGTGGGAGGGAAGCAGAGGAGAGTAATAATGGTCTTTATGACTGGATATGAACATTTAACTAGAGATTTACTGATTATATATACATACTAACATTTTTTTATGTTATTATATCTGATAATTTCTTTTTCCCAGTGATTTTGGTAGTGATACGAGTTGATAATGATAATAATAATAGTAATGATAATGATAATAGAAATCACAATAATACATACTAATAATAGGGAAGACTAATTCACCCTTGACTACCTTTACCTATAGCTTGAAGGCATGAACCCTGAGGAAATAGACAGCTTTGGTGTCCTGCCACTGAGTAAGAAAACACTCAAGGGCTTACGGGAAACTGGGTTCACTGTGCCCACCAAAGTGCAGCGACAGTCACTTATATTCTCACTGCGGGGAATGGACGTGGTGGCGGCTGCTAAGACTGGCTCGGGGAAGACGCTGGCATTTATTGTACCTGTGAGTAGATATGTATTATTGTGTTGTGTAATGTTTTAGTAAATGATAAATGTATAGGATGATTTTATGAATACTGAACCGGTCAGTTTTTGTATGTGATGCAATAGGTGGGATTGTACAGAATATAAGACACTGTTGCATTTATTGTCATATTTATGCAGATAAAACTAATGACAATAATTCTTCAGATGCTGGAGGTGTTGTATCATAGACAGTGGACACAGCTGGATGGCCTGGGAGTGCTGGTCATCACCCCGACCCGAGAACTCGCCTATCAGATATTTGCGGTGCTGAACATAGTGGGCAAACAACATGACTTCTCAGCTGGTCTGGTTATAGGTGAGTGTACCAGCTTGGTCACACATCGTCACACTATTCCCTTATAATGCAGAAAATCAGTGCGAGTTGAATATATTGTAGTCTAATGATTGCCTTCGTAGTCATCTTCTTCCTCTATATCAAGTTGGTGTGAATGTATGGATGTAATAGTCTCCGTGCCGGCAGGGGGGAAGGACCTGAAGTATGAGTGGAATCGCATCAGTTCCTGCAACATAATGATCTGCACGCCCGGTCGTCTGCTGCAACACATGACAGAGAATGCAGAGTTTGTCATAGATAATGTCCAGGTGAGGTGGCCGGAAATCATTATCATCATCATTTTAAACCTTTCTTCTCCACTTAGCATTGTATTTTTATTTATTAAGTTGTATTTCTTTTATCCGAGTTTTTTTTACGCTCGGCTTTTAATATTTTCTTGGATTGTGTTTTCAGATGTTGGTCCTTGACGAGGCTGACCAGTGCCTCTCAATGGGGTTTGCAGACACCATGAACTGCATCCTGGAGGAGCTTCCCTCAGACCGACAAACACTGCTCTTCTCTGCCACTCAGACCAGGTGAGGCCAGAGGAAAAAAGGCTTAGAGGAGATATAGAAGGATTTTATTTTTTTTTTAATTTATTTATTGTCCATATTGTGTCCATCTGTAGTTATTTAAGTATTTGCAGGAGTTAATATATTTGAATGTGGATGAATGTAATGAAATTTTTCAAGTTATCATTATTTTTTTTATTTTGAATGGGAATCACTTTTACTCTTGGTGACAATATTACTATAGTATGTTGTGTGTGTTGTTTCAGGGACGTGAAAGATCTGATCCGTGCCGGGTGCAACAACCCAGTGTTCTGTTCCGTCCATGAACACTCCAAGACCTGCACACCCAAGGGCCTCAAGGAAAGCTATGTCCTGTGCAGCACTGAGGACAAGTTCACCTTCCTTTGGTCCTTCATTAAACATCACCGCAAACATAAGATCCTTGTGTTTCTGGCAACGTGCAAACAGGTAATTCTCGTGTTTGTGGAAGATATGAAACCAGATATGTAATGATATTCTTTAAAGCAAAGTTATGGATACTTTTCATACTTACAAACAAAGTATAATGTCAGAATGTTTCACTACACAGTTACGTGAACATCCTTCTTACCACTTACACTTAGTACATACTTTTTGGTGACCTGATTGGTGAGATATAGTATAGTGTTGACAGCATTACTAAGTGACAACACACACAGAGAGTGATGTGATGTGATGGTGTTGTTGTTGCCTGCAGGTCCAATACTACTATGACATCATGTGTAAGCTGCAGCCGGGACTCTCCGTGATGGGTCTACACGGCTCCATGCATCAGCTGCGGCGCATGGCTGTTTACGATGAATTCTGCCGTAAAAAGAATGCTGTGCTCATTGCCACAGACGTTGCAGCGCGAGGATTAGGTAAGGAATCACTACCAGATACATGTACATTTGATACCAAGATCCTTTACACCTTCCTTGTAGTATCACACAAACCATTCCTGAGGCAGCTTAGTAATTGGATTTTAATGTAACTTTATTGACATAGTTAGTGACATACAACATGCTGTAAGGTCTTGTTTTGGCCAGACATTCCTGCTGTGGACTGGGTGGTACAGGTGGACTGCCCAGAAGACGTCACCACCTACATCCATCGTGTGGGAAGGACTGCACGCTACTCCCGCAGTGGTGAAGGCATCCTGCTCCTCACACCCTCAGAGGAGCCGGCCATGTTAGACTGTCTCAAGGCCAAGAACATTTCCATTGAAAAGATTGAGTGAGTAATGTTTTCCTGATGGTACTGTTGTAGTTAATATAATAGAAGGGATGTTATTTTAATGCTTTTGTTTATGTATAGTATAGAGACAGAAATGGAAATGGAAGTTTGCCTCATTTTTTTGTGTGTATATATAAACAGGATAAAGAAACTATGCATTATTCCTCCTGTTGCATCACAAATTTGTAAAACTATCATCACTTTGAATTAGTGCATCATTGATCATTGTACTTTGCAGTGTTGACCCGTCCAAGCTACAGGGAGCCAATGTCAAGATGGAGATTGTCCTCAGCAAGTACAATAACCTGAAGGAGGAGGCTGTGCGGGCCTTCAAGTCTCACCTCAAACACATTGCTCTCATGCGCAACAAGAAGGTGTTTGACGTCACCTCCATTGACTTTGACGCTCTTGCAAGGTACATCATTGTCATACTTTTGTGATGTTTAAAGGCTTGTTATAGCAATCATAGAAACACTCCACCTGTCTATAGCTTGTAATAATTTTTGATGCCATGAAATTGAAGTGAACAAGTATATTCTACCATATTCAATGTAGCCCAAGATTTCCCTGATACCATGTGATTCCTCCTGGTGCAGATCGTTGGGTTTGGTGGTGACGCCCAGAGTGAGGTTCATTGAAAAGCAACTCAAACAGAAGTCAAACAGCAACACTACTGCTGGCCCATCAGGAAGCGACGCAACACAAACCAATGCAAACATAAACTCTTTTAAACCCAAGCTCACAACGCTAGATTTTGGTGCAGGTGTGTGTTTGTGTGTGTGTGTTGAGTTTGTGTCTCTGTCTTCTAGTCACCAATATTGAATGAGCTGTTAACTGTTTTTTAATACTGTGGAACTTATATTATAATGTATATATTTGTAGACTGACTGTACCTTGAGAACATGATGAGATATGAAACTTACTAAATGAGTCATGATAAAGGTGTAGGTGTAGCATGTGATATTTGATGCTTTTCTGTCAAGTTCAGAAAGACAACAGTAACGTCAAGTAGAGAAGCACAATCAAATACATCACTACATAATATTAATTTTATCAACAGGTGACAGCGACGAAGATGATGATTTTCTCAGCACTGCAAAGGACCAGAATATTCTCCCTTCTGAGGACACTGAAGATACAGAGACTGTGGAGGAACCTCAACAAACACAGAGTAAAAAGAAGAAACCCATAACTAAATATGCAGTTGTCAAGAAACTCCTGAAAAAGAATTTACAGATAAACAAAAGAGTTGTGTTTGATGAAGAAGGGGAAGAAATTCTGGATCCTATGAAGCAACAGGTAACTACAGAACATTTCACCTTTCACTCAGTGTTTTGTAATGTCAGTGGTGCAGTGGTTAGCATGTTTGGCTACGAATCCGCTGGCCTGAGTTCGATCTCGGACAAAGGCAGGTGGTACACAGGTCACCCAGCTGTTCATCCTCCCAAATGGGTTGGTGGATAAATGGGTGCCTAGGGTGGTAACCTGGAGAATGTCGGATGTCACAGTGGCTCTGTGTCCCAGCTTAATGGATTAATTTCCACCACAGGCTCAAAGGCCAATGTGATGGAAGATGAGCACCCACAGCTACACACAGCATAATGTGTGTCCCCACTTTATATCTTTATGAGGGAAACTAAAGGGAAAAGGAGCATAGGGACATAGAGGATTAAAGGGATGTTTGGGTAGGGAAGACTATATACTTATCCTCCTTCCTTCCTTCTCCAGATATCCAAGGCAGCTCGTACAGATACCAAGGAGGAACTGAGTGGCATCAACATTGCCAAACTGAAGCACATCATGAATGAAGAAGACAAAGTCGACAAAAAGATGCATGCGTCCAAATTGAAAGAGAAAAATTGGTGAGTTAAAATATTTTTTCATCTTGCTATTTAGAATGATGACACCAGTACAATGCATGAAATAAGTGAATACAGATCAAGTAATACCAATGATTTCCTTTTTTATCAGGGAAAAGAAAAGAAGAGAGAAGAGTGCAAAACTCAGGCCAAGTGGCAGTGATGATGAAGCAGAATTTGAAGAGGGGGAGGAGGAGGAGGATTATGATGATGATGACGATGATGATGACATCGATGACACCACTCAGGCTATCATTGATGAACTGCCTGACCCAGATAAACATTATGGTAAAGGTTCTGCAGATGAAGAAGAAGAGGAGGAGGAGGAGGAAGCAGATGAAGATGATGAAATGGAACAATTACAACACAAGAAGAGGTACAGTCAGAAAATGTTGTAACCTTTTGTCTTTCATGCACATAGTTATTGTTTATCCATATCTATTTAGTATGAATAATAGTAAAGAATAATTGTGATTTTTTTCCAGTTTAAAGAGGCGGCCGAGAGAACAAGGGAGAGAGTCTAAGAGAGCCAGGCTGGCACAGAGCAGCACCCTTGAGTCCTTGCCTGTTGATGAACAAGAGCAGCTGGCACTCTTCCTCCTCAGAAACAAACATTAAAGTCTCTCCTTCACTTCACTTCACCAGGAAGGAAAGACACATTAGGTCAAGTCTTGTTAATAGTACATTGTTTTAATACATTTTAAAACCATAGACTCATCTTATTCACATACCAAATAGTTCAGATTTTATTTATATATATATATATAATATATATATATATATATATATATATATATATATATATATATATATATATATATATATATATATATATATATGTACCGAGGGTCAGTGTTTACGCCACTGTACCGTAGGTAAATATTACCTTCTATTGACCCTGCTGTCATCACTGTACCGTTTCGGTATTCACTGTACCTTCTTATCTACTTCTGAACACTCTACTTTCTATGCTACCACCACGACACCACTTGGGTATCGACACTATTGCTACTACTACCACTTGGCCCTCCACCACCGAGGTTGAGATACGAACAGAAAACGAGTATAGTAAAATAATGGACAACTTTAATGATGAATAAAATAAATAAAGTACTCGCTATATCCGTGGTGGTGCTCTTACAAATGCTTATCCACCCTTAGCGACACAAACATAAACATATACCTTAACACAAATATTCCTATTCTATCCTACCTAACTATACGTGAGGGAACTGATGGAAAACGACCAAAATACACTCACGCCACAAATATTGTTTGAGAGTCACTGGGTCCTTCTGGCCGTCGTCCTTGTTTGAGAGGCAACTCCACATGCAGCCTTCGTCAAACCACAACCGAAAGACAGTCTTTTGCTGGTCCTCTCGGCAGCTGTCTGGAGCGGGGTCACGGAACACTAGTGACTGACCTTCCGCCCAGACCGGTATATATATCCTCAGTTCCAGTGACGTCGCGCGTTTTTCCCATCATCCTCTCTCTCTAGTAGTACCTACTCTAACCATAACAAGGTATCTTAACGAGTGTCGAGAATACGAGGATTTACCGGTGATTCCGCAAAGGAATCACCGTAATGATAGTTGGCCCGTTGTACTCGGTACATATATATATATATATATATATATATATATATATATATATATATATATATATATATATATATATATATATATATATATATATACAGTGGAACCTTGACTTACGAGTGCCCCAACATACGAGTTTTTTGAGACACGAGCCGTCACTCAGTCGATTTTTTGCTTTGAATTGCGAGCCAAAATTTGAGGTACGAGTCAGCGTCAGGGCTGCGTTCTTCTGTTGCAGCTGCTTTCTTTTTAACGCTAGCAGCAGTACAATTTCTGCAATATTTACGTCTGAATCCGTGTCACTTGCGCCGTTCATTTTGGAGCACTGAAGCAGGATGAGTGTCTTGATTGTCTTCAACGTAGGGAATTCTGCCTTTGTTTTGATACAGTTGGTACAGTTCGGTTATATTTACCGGTTCGGGCGTTGCCGAATGATGTCTTGGCGCCGACTCGGCACTTCATCGTGTGACCACAGCGTTGACGAAATATTCCAGCGAGACGAGGTCGACAAAATTTGTCGACAAAAAATTGTCCGTGTGATCCGGCCTTTAGTGAACAAAGCCATACACCCGCCCAGCTTTCCCGTGCAAAATTCGTTCCTCTGCTTGTGTTTACCTCGCCGCGTAAGGATCTCTGTTGTGCTCGCGTTCTGTGCTTTTGTGCATTTATTTTACCAAATTTCTTGTTTGTAACCATGGGTCCTAAGAAAGTGAGAGAAAAGGACAGCAGTGCAAAGAAGAAAAGGATGATGTCCCTCGAAATAAAGCGTGAAATCATAGAAAAACATGAGCAAGGTGTGCGAGTAATCGACTTGGCGAGGCAATACGAGCGCAGTACTTCTACGATATGTACCATATTGAAACAGAAGGAGTCGATAAAGGCTATAACACCAGCCAAGGGCGTTAAAATAATTTCTAAGCTCCGGACCTCTGTCCATGAAAAGATGGAGAATCTGCTATTGATGTGGGTGAGGGAGAAGGAGCTTGCGGGAGATACCGTGACGGAGGGTATCACCTGCGAGAAGGCACGAGCCATTTATGCTGATTTGCTTTACATTCTCTCTTATTATGTTTTTATACAATGTTTGTTATTTATAAATACATTTTTCTTATTTAAAAACACGTAACAAAAATGTGGGTGGTATTTTGGGGGCTGGAACGGATTAATGGCATTTCAATTAATTTCAATGGGGAAAACTGATTTGATATACGAGCAAATTGAGTTACGAGCTCGGTCACGGAACGAATTAAACTCGTAAGTCAAGGTTCCACTGTATTATATATATATATATATATATATATATATATATATATATATATATATATATATATATATATATATATACATATATATGATATAGAAGACTATATTTAAATAATGGGTTAGGTTCAATCACATCCATTGCTTTACATGAGTTTCCCACAAAAATAAATGCGAGTGAGCTATGTTATACAAATTGACTATCAATAATCAATAATCAATAATCCGGCAATCAATATTCCAGTTCCATCAGTTTACCGGCATGAATTTCTGAGCGCAGCTTCAAATTTCTCGGGTTGTCGCGCCACTGTTTTCAGAGGTACTGTTTATGTTTGTTTTCATGCTGGGAAACTGATGGAACTGAAATATTGATTGTTAACCTGTAGACTACCTAAGCACAAGATGCACATGGTCAACTGATAGGGTACAGTGATGGTATCAGTATTTTGAACTTGGAATTGTTTCAGTGTTGTTTTCGTGCATGTACTTTCCATACAGGTGGCGCTGAGAGGTCTGTAAGTCATCCAAGTGTTGACTCAGCCACAGGGAGAGAGCATATCTGAAAGTAAGGGTAACAAGGTTATTGACAACACAGACAAGAATTTTAGAGAAATAATAGGAAAATTTAAAAGTCTTTCATTGTATTATTTTAACGTGTGATGACTGTAAGGTAATGTAGTGCTAAGGAATTAACAGTTGCAAGACAATCAATCAGTCAATGTGGATGGTTGAAAATAATTCACCAAGACATGAGTTTGTCCACAGTTATAATATTAAGTATATATCAATGCAAGGAGTTGTACATTACGTATCCCATATTCCCTGTCATTAAAGACAACACAAAGGGATGAGGACCCCTCCATTGTAGAAGGGCTTAGGGACCAGGTCTGATGCTGCGAAGCTTCAGACTTCAGTCTCTGGTCCAACCAATTTTTGCTTGGCCTTTTTTCTCTTGCTAGCTTTGCTTCCCCTTGTTTCATCTATCTTTTCTTCTTAACCTCTCACTATCTCCTCCTTTCCTAAAGTGTGGTAGCCGTGCTGAGAGTATGAAAGGCTAACAACAAGTTCAGTCATGAATGGCCTGAGGGTGCCATGGGCACAGTATACCCTCTCTTTGTCATTGTCCTTACTCTCCATTCATATTATGGGGAGCAGACCAGTTACATCCCCCACTTACACTGGGCTCACCATGGCCAATTATGAAAATTTAAAACTAACAAGTGCACTGGGGAATGCACACCAAAAAATTAATGCCCCCGACTTCCCTGGCTTTGACAAGGATACACCTCTGACCACGGCTCTGAAAACTCCTCTAACCATCCACCTGTCAACTCCCTCGTCTCATCCATCTCCTCTTTTTCCACCTATTTCACAAACACCAACACCAACCCCTACTTCTACATCTGTATCACCAACTCTCCACCCTGGCCTCTACCTCTTCTATAACTCAGACTGTTCCCTCCTCCTTTCACCCACGCCCATCCATTACCACTAATCACCTTCCTTTATCCATCCTCTTTGGTCCTCGCCAATGGAACAAATACTTTCATATCCCTGCTCATGCTCCATACTCAAAAAACACTTTCCAATTTCAGAAATACATCCAAAGACAGGTGGGAAGAGTAACATTCCACAAGGACTGACAGATATCGCCTAGTCATTGTTGACTCGGAATCCCAAACTGAAGCAATGATCACTCTAAAAGACCTTGATGGGAAACCATTCCCAGTGTCCCCTGATACTCAACTCAACACTCCTACTGGTACTGTTCTCATTCCCAATGAAATCTGCCCAGACAGTGTCAGTTGATCTGACTGTTCTCCTGAACTTAATGAACTGATTGCAGACCAACATGATATCACTCATGTGTTCTGCTTTACCATTAATCCTCGTGGCTGTCACAAACATCCAGTAAATATTGCAACAATTGCATTCAAAGGACAAGATCTTCCAGACAGGATATACATAGGTGTGACCTTCTCCAAAACCTTCTACTGATTCTACTTCCTCTTTAATCACTAAAACTTCTTCCCTACAACCTCCGGCCAAGAACAATTTTACTCCCACTCTCTCATCCCCTTCTTCCCCTAGTGAGACCATCTCTGACATTGAAGCCTTCATTGCAGAACCTTTCATTGATACTTCACTCCCTTTTCCATCCTCTACCCCACCACATACCACCTCCGAGAACATCCTCTGTGTTTCAGCAGAAATTCATCAACCATCCAATAACCTTCCTCCCACTCCTATACCCCATCCCCCTACTCCCCCTCCTCCTACCCCTACTCCTCTCCCATCTTCCTCTCCTCCTTCCCCACTCTTTACCTTTGCTAACATAATTTCCTTCCTACAACAAATACACATCCTACATTTGATCTAATCCTTTGACTATAACTAATTGCTCTTTCCTTCCCCATAATTTGCCTAACCATCACCTCTACTATACCATTTACCTTTTAGTTTAACATAGCGCCATATGACCTTAGATGTCTGGCGCTTGATCCTTTTGCATTAACTAACTAACTAAAGGGATGAGGGCAGAGGGCTGTGAATCCCTCCTCCAGGAATTCATTATACTTTGCCATTATCTGACAAAATAGTTTTCTGTCTGTACTGATTGATGACTGGTAAAGAGGATGACTATCTCACCGGCTTCCTGTGCTGATTCTGCCTGGAGTCGGATTAAGTGGTTCTTTTTTTGTGAGAATGGAGGACTCAATATCACTTTCTGCGTGTTCTAGAAAAGAAAAGGAAATATATGAATATGCATCATTAGTTGGCCAAATACGAGACATTACAAATAAACACATGTGGTGTGAGGTGACATCCTTGAGTGATGCAGTAATGGATTGGACTTACCTCCTTCCTGGTTGACGAGTGTGATGGAAATGGTGTCATTGCTGTCTTGCATCCCTGCCTTGTCAAGTTGGTCTTTGTTCCACACAATGTGTTTGATCAGGTCCACTGACAGCCAAGCAGCAGCGTCCACCTCTTCTGGACACAGCTGAAAGGAAGCATCAATACCATTATTAGAACTAACTTTATGAATATCATGAGAGATGAGAGATTTCATAACAAATTAGTTCTCACTATCAATAATCAAATCTTTATTGAAAAATATTACTTTTTGAGTTTATTATGCAAACTGTATGTATTTCTTACTCATTTGTTGAATTTCAATCAGCATAATACCAAATAAATTTTTCTATTTTGTTCTAAACTATTACCATTTTCACTAATTTTGATTTTCAAAAAGTACAGAAAACATTTTTCAGGAAACTCAAGAAATGCAAACGTTTTATTTAGATTTTGCGAGATAAATTATGCAATAATTTCAAATTAGCATTAGTACTATTCCATTTGCTGTCATTTAAAAAAAACGGTGTAACAGCTATTTTGATGCTAATTTATTAATCTTAGCATATAATAGCAAGTTGAGCTTCTATTCTCTTAGTCATGCCAAAATACAACTGCATGCTGCCGGCACTATGGTGACATATTCACCTTAAACTCTTTATTCAGCTGTTGAAAACCCTTGTTGAGGGTGATGTGCAGGTACACCACCACATGATGTCTTTTGGGTTCCCCCATAGCCAGCACTGGAGGAAACACAGACTCCCACAGGCCCAGGATGTGGCTGCTCTTCCTCTCCTCCTCTGTCACCACTAGTCCTGTCTCCTCAGTCAGCTCCCTCAGTACAGCTTCCTCCAGACTTTCTCCATCCTCTGTGGTCCACATGACAAATTGGTAGTCCCCAAGGAGAGGGGGACACTTTAGCTATTGATGATCAAAACCACTAATTCCTTCTCATATTAATCAATATCATTTTCAAATCCTACAAATAATTTTTTTTACATTTTGTCAAAATGATCTTGGCAATTTTAATAAAGATTACTTACTTTTTCTAATGCATATACAATATATCTTGACATTAAAACATACCTTTTTAAACACATACTATAGTATACTTTATGAGTAAATGTAAATGAAGAGATCAGTGAATTTCTCCAAATCAGATACAGTATATAACACTTACCCACATGGCCTCCTGGAGGAACCCAGATGCCCGGGAAGGTCCTCATGCGTGCAGTCCGTCGTGTGATTAGGATTCTTTGGTCACTGGATTCCAGCAGCACTACCACCCCAACGTTCACCCCTCGCATCTCTATCTCAAGGGGAAGGGCTGCCCTGCCCTCCACATCCAGGTGCTGAATGGGACAGAGGGGCGGATGCTGCTGGAGGAAAGGTGACCACGTAAGATCCTGCTTCAGGACATTCATTTCATATGAAATGACTAATACTTGCACTTCTAATTATATTGAATTCCTTATTGAAACCTGAACTGAGGTATAAGGTCATACATAATCACTTGCCATGATTTTATAAAGTGAAGGTTTAGCATCACAAGTAGATTTGGAAATATTCTCTGCTGGACACTGTAGTAGCAGCTTATTGTCTTGTAGGGAACACTCTACCAGGCCTTCCCCCGCCAAGCCCAGAACATCAAAGATACACTCGCTGAACTGGGCACAGGTGTACGGGGCCCCTTGACTCCGGCGAAGGTGCACCAAGACCCTGGTATACTTTGATGTGGTCATCACTTTTTATTATACTGAGAAACTGTGCCTTACTAAAATAGATGGGTGTAAGAAGTGAGACATGGAATTTAGATAATATATCAGGTATCATATTGGTCAAAATAAGCAAAAAGTAAAGCATAGTGAACTACATAATCATGCACGTCTTATATCCCTGAGACTGTAACACAGGACTACATAGTTATAAAAACAATTGTAACTGAATAGTTTTTTGCCTGTGGTGTGTGTGTGTGTAAACAAGTTTAGTTGCATAAAAGAGGTTTATTACATGCTGTGAAATACATAATTTTTCTTATTCTTACCTTCTATATTTATTAGTCAACTTCTTTTTATATGGAGCTCTAGCCAAAAAGAATTTCAGTTTGTAAGCGCTGATATGTTGCAAATTGACAATAAAATTATCTTATCTTATCTTATCTTATAAAGAAAACCTATTATGACTGCAAGTATTTATCGTATAAAAAAAAAAAAAAAAAAAAAAAAAAAAAATATATATATATATATATATATATATATATATATATATATATATATATATATATATATATATATATATATATATATATCCAAACGCAGCACATTCCCAGACGTATTGCAGCGTTATTATTCATTTCCGACAGGTAGTGTGATCAGTGAAAATGTTGTAAATAGTAAGAGCAACAAGTTGAGGGTAGCCATAACCATCTACTGTTTAATGGCATAAAGTTAAGTAATACCATATATATATATATATATATATATATATATATATATATATATATATATATATATATATATATATATATATATATATATATATTGGCAAACTCATAAGCAAATAAGCAACACCTTTCTACTGACAATCCATGGAACATATCTGGCATTAATTTGACATGGTTTGCTAGATCCTTCTTCATATCAGGAGGAAATACTCTTTGTTTTAGGGACAATCCTGTATAGCTAGTCGTTTATTTTTTATTTAAAGTGCAGAATAAGGTCTTCTGTCCTTTCTTTTTTCTCTCCTTCCTTACATACTATATATTATAGTGTACTCAACACATCTGTGAAGGTTTCAGGGGGAGGGCACCATTATCTACCTCACAAAACGTCTTTGAAGTTATGTTAGGTTAGGTTATGTTATTTTGGTTAGGTTATGGAAATAATCTTTGCATGGCTAGTAGATACACAATTTTATCAATAGTATAGTGGATCAACTTGCCCCAGTTGTTGTGGCTCAACTTAGCCCATCCTTGATTTTCTTGCCTTGCCTCATGCCTTGGCTTATTACTTATTCCCTGCAAATGCACTTAAAGTTTAGCTATATATGGAAGTTAAGAGGTCAGGCAATATCTAAATAATATATGAATAAACTTAGCACATACCTGTTTCATAGTTTTTCATTTTTCAACAGCTCCGTGGCCACTTCGCAGGGTTGCAATGAGTTACATAAGTTAGTTAATCAGTAAGCAATCACTGAGTTGTATACAGTCGAGGTGATAGTTGTAGTGTGCTTAATAAGTATGTTTGAGTATCGGTGTGTGTCTTCCCGCAGTAAGTTGGGTGTCATCACGCAGCGTGCAAGTAAAAGGTGCCAGTGTGTGCTACCTTCCAATCCTCACTCTCAACACATGGTGACCGTCCCTGACACGCCGGAACACACTCAAGCTACCCACCACTGTGTTAGAGGTTAGCACTCCCTTCCAACCACGGGACTATGCTGCTGCTCAACATGCCACCCCCTGTTGAGGGTATAAAACACCGGCAGGACAACATCAAGCTGCTTATACATCAAGAACTGTATGGTCCGGGCACACTCTACATAGCGGAAAGGTTAGGAGGGATTGCCTTTGTTTATTACTCTTATATGATTGTATAATAACCTGTTAGCATTAAACGATGTATGTTATATTGGTGGTGTAGTTAAGGTATCAGTTTGAGGTGAAATGATAAGCGCGGGAAAAACGTTTTGTCACCGAGTAACCATCTTGAACTATTGTAAGTATTGTTTGTATTGTTTGTGTTTTGTTAGCAATGTGGAGGTAATCAGTAGTTAGTTTACGTGTATACTCACATATATCTTATATGGTAATGGATGTACGTCACTCATTAACCGGTTTGTGTTTTATTAATCAGGTGATCTACAACCTAAACTCTGGAAGTATTATTGTATTTCTTCGTGATTGCTTTGTCATGGTTTTAATATTACAGGTGTTGCAATGGTAGACATTGGTATAGTTGCCTTGATAATGATGAAAAATATATTCCTATGTGATGGTATGGTGGCCCTCCCCTTCAGAGGAATGTACCTTCCCTGCAACAACCAGGATACATACACCAGTGGATACCACGAGTAACACAAACGGAAGCACCCTGTTAGAAAACTTCCTCCTATGTAACATCCAAGGTTTGTTCCCCATGAGTAACCAAAATAAAGTGCCTTATATTGCAGAAATGGCTAAGGAAAAAGAGTATTTGTTCATGGGAGTAACAGAGTCACATTTGAACTGTGATATATTGGATGAAGAAATACAAATTGAAAACTACACCTTATACCGCACTGATAGAAAAAATAGAAGTCATGGTGGTGTGGCGCTGTACCTGAGAGATGATATGGCAGCCACTGTAAACTCTGTATACTGTTACTCTGACACCATGAATGAGATGCTGGTTATTGAACTCAGAAACCTCATCATAGCCTTGGTGTACAGACCACCAAGAGCAGAAACATATCTTTTTTCTAATCTCATGAAAGAATTATCCAGAAAGTTATCTAAAAGATGGGAACATAACAGTGCCAAAGATGTGCTCCTTCTAGGAGACTTTAACTTTCCTAAAATTGAGTGGCATGACAGAACCATCAAAAGTACAACAGTGTGTGAACAAAATCAAGCCAAGGAACTGATCAATCTTATTGAAAATCATTATTTAGAGCAAGTTGTAATTGAGCCAACTCGAAAAAACAATATTCTAGATCTAATTTTCTTTAGTAACAGTGAAATGTTTCATAGCTACAGTGTAGTGAAAACAATTATATCAGATCATAATTTGATAGAAATAAGAGTAAACCAACTAAAACCGAATAGGAGGAAAGAAACCAAGACACTTCCACAAGATGATCTGAGAAGACTAAATTTCTTCAGCGACAAAATTGATTGGGAGGCAGTTAATGGATCACTCAACACTGTTAAATGGAAGGAGATTGGAGAAGCTGGATCAACAGAGAATATGTTAGAAACATTAACAGAAGAAATTTTCAAAACTTGCAACAAATACATACCACTAAAGAAAGATTTTGTGCGGAAAAATAACATCCCAAAAGACCGTAAAATCCTAATGAGGAAGAGGAACAAACTAATTAAAAAACTCAGACGGGATTTGACAACAGATGACAAACAAACAATTGAAAACCAAGTAGCAATAATAGAAAGGAAACTAAGAGACTCATACCAGAAAGAGAGAGAATATGAGGAAGTAAAGGCTGTCTCAGCAATAAAGCAAAACCCAAAATTCTTTTACAAATATGCAAAGAAAAACCTAAAATGCAAGACGACAATCGGTCCATTAGAAAACCAAAACGGTGAAATCAACGAAGATCCAGAAAAAATTTCCAATATACTTGAAAATCAATATGTGGGAGTATTCAGTGATCCAATTATCAACATGACAATCAACTACCCAGAGGAGTTTTTCAATTGCACTGGATATGATAACAAAATAACAGACATAACATTTACACCAAATGACATAATGGGTGCTATACAGGATATTTCTTTAAATTCCTCAGCAGGGCCTGATAATATACCTGCAATACTCCTCAAAAAATGCAAGGAATCACTGGCAACACCATTATACAACATTTGGAGAGCATCGCTGGACGCTGGAAGAATACCGACAATACTCAAGAAAGGAAGGATCTCTCCGATATTCAAAGGAGGTTCAAGAGGACTCCCATCCAACTACCGACCAGTCAGTCTTACCTCTCACATCATCAAGGTGTTTGAGAGAGTGGTCAGGAAACACTTGGCTCAACACATGGAGACCACACAACAATTTAACCCACATCAACACGGGTTCCGAAGAGGGAGATCCTGCCTATCCCAGCTGCTGAACCATTACACAAATATCCTCGAGGACGTGAGTGAGGGAAAGAACGTGGATGTCATATATTTAGACTTTGCCAAGGCCTTTGATAAGGTCGATCATGGAACATTACTGCATAAACTAAAATCAGTAGGTGTTGATGGTAAGCTAGGTATATGGATCCATGCATTCCTGACTGGTCGGAGACAGTATGTAGTGGTAGATGGTGCCACTTCAAAAGGATCGGAGGTGGTTAGTGGAGTGCCCCAGGGTACAGTACTCGGCCCGCTCCTGTTTCTCATTATGATAGGAGACATAGACAAAAACATATACTCCTCCAGAGTCTCCTCCTTTGCTGACGACACTCGGCTCAGCAAGAAAGTAACATCCACTGACGATACGGTAACTCTGCAACAAGATCTAGAAAAGGTATATAGCTGGGCCCAAGAAAATAATATGAAGTTCAACAAGACAAAATTTGAAATTATAAGATACGGTAAAAATGAAGAATTAAAGGAACACAACTATAAAGTCGGAAATGAAACCATAGTGGAAAAAGAAATAGTAAGAGATCTAGGAGTATGGATGAGTAATAACTGTACCTTCAGGGAACACATATACAGAACTGTCAAGAATGGCAGGCAGATGGCTGGCTGGATCCTTCGAACATTCCAGACCAGACATCCACAACACCTCCTACCACTGTGGAAATCACTTGTAGTCTCCAGAATGGAATACTGCTGCCAGCTGTGGAGTCCCCACAAGACTGGTGAGATCCAGGCTCTGGAGCAGGTCCAGAGAGTGTTTACCAGACACCTACCACACAACCAACAAAACTACTGGCAGAGACTAAAATCATTGGAATTGTATTCCCTACAAAGAAGACGAGAGAGATATATGATCATCTATGTCTGGAAAATCCTAGAGGGCACAGTACCAAATCCCCCAACACAAAGAGGAGAAGGAATACACGGTCAGACCCATCCTAGATTTGGGAGGACCTGTACAAGGAGGTCATTGGACTGTGCCTCTCAAAGGATTAAAACTATCCAGGCAGAAAGCTTCCCCACCATCGGACCAAGACTCTTCAACTGCCTCCCAAGAACCATCAGAGATCTATCCGGATGCAGCACAGAGGCTTTCAAGAGGAGGCTGGATAAATTCCTAGAAAACATTCCAGATGAGCCTCATATACCACACGGCCCAACCACCAGAGGGGCTGGGTCAAACTCCATACTGGACCAATACCAGTATATGAAGAAGTGTGGAAGCGGCGGACCCCCAGGTTGACCGTGGTGAATACCACCTAAACTTAAACAAGAACAAGAACAAGAACAAGAACATTATGTTAGATTATATGGTGAATCTTTATTATCCAGCATCCTGCTGTTTTAAAGATTAGATTATTTTTGTTATTTATTAAGAAATACACCAGTCTCACAGCGGCAGTTTTTATATCTCATTGGATAGAGCTTGTCATTCTGAACGTTTTAAATCCCATATGCATTGGTTAGGTTAGGTTAGGTATTCTAAGTGGATGAAACTACTTATTTTTTAATTTAACTTTGGTGTGTTTTGTTTTAATCTTTTATTTGTTTTTGTCGCAAATCATTAGCTGCCACATGGGCGAGGGGGAATAAAAAAGTATTATTTGTGTCAGGAACAACTAACAGATTCATTCAAAGCACATCAAAATCTACCAGAAAAAATTATTTTGTCCAGCAGTCTGAGACTGGTGTACTTCCTAATATTTACTCAAAATTGTTTCATCCTTTAGATAACATCTCAAACATAAAACTGAAGAAATTGTTAGACTGCCTGTTTGACATATTAGCCGGCCGCTGACTAACCAACCCACAGCCGATCTAACTTCTGTCCAGGTTATTTCTGAATTAGACAAAACATGGCATTTAACCAGGTGACTATAGCAGTGGTTATCTTCCCCCAGCCATGTGTCGTGGGTCAAGGATGGGGCAGAGCAACACACACTCTCACTGGCCTACCCACACATCGTCATCCATGCCGTCAGCCGAGACACATCCAACCACAACCAGCCTTGCCTCTGTCTCATTGTTGACACCACCATCAACTTGCCTTGGGGTACTGATCAATGCTGCTGTGTATTTAATTGTTGTTGCTGAGCTAATTGATTCGTTAGCTGTGCAATATTTTTATAACCGGTACTCTTTGTAATGCACTAATGGGTTATTGGTACCAGATATGTATGCTGTATTTGTGAAGAAGAGTGAAAATGATCAACATTCTCCAGCAAAATTGTATAAACAGAAACTGGCTGAGGATACTTATTAATGCATAGCATTAACAAATTTTATACTTAATAATAATAATAATATTTACAGTACTTTGTTTACAGTTTCTTAGTGCATCCCAAACTTCATTTCAGTTGACACTCCGAACATCAATACGGAAGCAGAGTCGTCTGATGAGGATGATGACGAGGAGACAGCCTGCACCGAGCTGAAATTCATCCCAGCAGATCCCATGTCACTTGAGCCTATGTACCGAGCCCTCAATCAATGCCAAACGCTGCATCCAGACCCCGACGACCAGTCTGATGATGACGCCTGGCCAGGAGGTAACGGAATATCTATCTCTCTCTCTTGAGGCAGCTTCATCTTAAGGAGTTTCCCATTTCTGATATAGTGTAGAGTGCCAGGAGAGCCTTTGAGAGTAACCAAGGCATTTATGATAAAACTGTGTCACCGAGTTAGTTTTCTTTTTCTATCTTTAGTCCAAATTGTCTTACAGATGATGAAGATGAAGAAAATTTTGATGAGGGAGAGTACGAAGTGAGTGAAAATGGCTACCATGCACCTTATGAAGATGATATGGAAGGTAAGAGACAGACACAGTGAGAAACCTGTTTGTGTGAAAGGACATTTAGTTTAGACTCACAAAGTAGATTAACTATGATGGAATGTTTATTTGCTCTTGTCAGTCTAGTTCAACCTTACACTCTCAAAAAGGGAAGTGCAGCACAAGTGAGAACTAATCTACATTTTCCTCATAGCAGCAGGCATGGAGGACATGGCTCGGGTGGGAAGCCGAACCACCACCGCCACCACCAACCACATTGAGCAAGAAGCAGAAGACGAGACAGAGGAGGCCATGGAGACGGGACAGTTTGATGATGCTGATAATTAAGTTGCCGAACATTCCCCACAAGGTTAAGGTGATTCCCCGTGTAGTCAGATGGCAAGGAAGCTTCTTTATACGTTTAGGAATTGTGATTATGTAGGTAGTATTAACAGGGTACAGGTAGAGATGATTT
Source organism: Cancer borealis (assembly GCA_036785275.1). Classification (NCBI taxonomy): domain Eukaryota; kingdom Metazoa; phylum Arthropoda; class Malacostraca; order Decapoda; family Cancridae; genus Cancer; species Cancer borealis. Next base: position 38,094 of record JAXIVD010003713.1, read on the forward strand.
CCTAAGTATAACAGAAAACATTAAGTTAATCTAAAATCACAAGGATTCAGTTACTATTAGTGTTCTCATTTATTTTACACACCCGACAAACTGCATCACACTCAAGCAGCCAATATGGGTTTTACGCACAACACACACACACACACACACACACACACACACACACACACACACACACACACACACACACACACACACACACACACACACACACACACACACACACACACAATTCACTCAATTAGTCTGACAAAAGAAACCTAATTGCTCATCTCAACACAAGAACAAACATTATCAAGTAGATTATTTTTATAGATCACACTTGGATGCCTCAGCTCAGAACACAACCCAGCACTGAAACACCAACACAAGGTTAACTTAATCCTAGGTTCCATTTGTCCTATATATCTGCATTGCATAGAATATAATGAACATGTAGTGTTCACCTGCACTGTATAGAAAGGTATCTTAACTGTACATCTTAGGGTTCATCCTACTGCCATTATTATTTTCCTGAGGCTGCAAGTTTCCCATAAAATATAATGCGACTAACTAAGTTGACTCAATACAATTCAAATGTAAAAGTTCAGAACTAGTAGAAGTTAATGAGTAGTTTTGAAAGCTCTTGTAGTGGAATATTTTGAAATTAATGTAGGAATATTGTGTTATGGCACAGAGTGGATGTGCCTGTGGAGCTGACTGCAAAGAGAACACAATTGGAATAGTTTTGAAATGTTGTGGTGATGAGTGCACAGCTATCGGTCATTTGGAATGAGGGGAGAGCAAGTCCACTTTGCTAAACTTTTCAAGTAAGTGGAGTTGTGTTTAGTTAGAAAATTATGATGTCAAGCAAAGACTTGTTTATCGTTATCATGTCCTTATAATTCTGATCAAATGTTTATGTCGATAATAATATTAAGGATAAATTTTTGCCAACAATAGATGGTTTAGAGTTTATAGAAGATGTTGTGAATGCTTTCATAAGTAATCATAGGAAAATGTTGAATCTTGCTGTAAAATTATGAGTTTTGTACCTTTTTTCTGATTATTAGGCAATGACAAGATACCCTTTAGTGTGTCGTGTGCTTAATTAATACATTGAGATGATGCAGTGTAGAGGAAAGTAATTAGGGAGTCACCCAGTGTAGGCTATCGGTGCAAATTAATAGGAAACCAAAGTCATGAGTTCATTCTTTCCAAACAACTAAAAAAAATTTTTTTTTTTTTTTTTCCTTTCCTTTCCTTTCATGGCAGCACAGAATAATGTTTAGTTTGAAGACACATTTAATTTTTACTGCACTTGAAAATTAATAATATGCTAAGTACAATTATCTATGCTTTAGGAAAAATACTTTGAAATTTATTAAGGTTGTGTGTGTGTGTGTGCGCGTTTCATAACAGTAATCTCCACATAGTAAATGATCTCTTGGAAATGCTACCTGTTTAGAATCTTGTAAAGTTTTGATATATGATGTATGAATGTATATTGGCAATGAATATTTTGTATTCTAATTCTAAGACACCCTGCATACTTAGTGTTATAGTGTGCAGGTATTGGTGTGAGGAATGACTTGGGTGGACTTATGGTTGGCCAAAGTACATTTCCTGGTGAAAGACGTGTTTCTTTTATATGAATTCAATGTTCTGACGCATACCAAATTAGTATATGAGAGTGAGTGGTTCATGACCTCTATAAATTTTTATAATAAAATGTGAACTGCATAGAAAATTATTTGTATTAATCCATCAATAAGGGAAGGTTGCATGGAATTTTAAAGTCTTGTTTCTGTTCCTCCTTTGCATGTGAGAAAAATTAAACTCATAATTTTGAGTGGAGGACTTGGAACTCCTTTACAGAGGATTGAATTAGTTTCTCAAATACTTATTTTTAATGCAAATGAGAGGGGGATTGGATGGCTCTGTGGTAGAGTGCTCAGTTTTTGGCTTAAACGTTTCAAAAATTTTATTAGAGCTGATAGTTGAACAAATTCAGAGCACAGCACAAAGTCAAGGGTTGGAAGACCGTTGCAAAGGTTCATTCAGCAGTGTATTCAACTTTTCTTCTAAAATCATCGCATCGCAAATAGTGCGTGAAGAGGACGTGGCAGGTGTGAGGATACGTGTGGAGTGCTGAGTGGCAGGTTAAGACAGTTATTTGAAGTTGTAAGGTAATGGGCGAGGAATATAGTGTATTCATAAAAATAGGAGAAGCTTTGTCGTTGTAATGGTGTCTCTTTCTATACTCTATACTTGCAGGGAAGAGTGGCGGAAAGTATTAGTTTGTCATATTAGACTTGCAGTAAACTTACGATAAAGTTAACATAGAAAATGTATGTTTCACAGGATGGACTTGAGTGAGAAGGTGTGTGGCTGAGCTAGACATGAGCAGCTAGAGTGATGTAAGACAAGGATGTGTGTTACTTCCACTTCAGTTTGATGTGTAAACAGAGCTAGGTGTCAGGATGAGGTAGACAGGATTGTAATGAGATGCTGAACATTGCTTAATAAGCAGATTATGTAGTAGTATTAAGTAAAGATAAATAGCTGCACAAAATGTTGGATGTGATGTGTATATGTAAGGAAGGGATTTTGATGACACGTTAAGTGGTGAGAAAAGCCAAAATCTTCTTGTGCGTGGAGAGGTCAAGGAATGGACTAGGATGACGGTAGAAATGCGTTATTTTGTAGGAAAGAGACTAAATAAATACCTGGAACTATGTTGTATAAGTGAGTAATTATGAAATGAACAGCTTGAAAGGCCTTACATCTTACTGCTTATTAAGCCTACTTTTCAGTCACGTATCCCAGCTTTATCCCCTTGGCCCCTCCCACATCTTCCTTCCCGTTCTCTTGGTTCCCATCAGTGAGGTGACCGCTACCTTCCACCGTGTCAGTCTGCACGTCCCACGAACCTCGAATCTGCTAGAAGTTTTGGGCGAGACTTTTGTCTATTTGCTGCGCAGTTTGTTAAGGATTTGTTTAGGAAGAAAACAAAACTTTACACAAATAACGTTTTGTTGATATCACATAACGCAGCTACCGTATGTGTTCTTATTTTCGATAACGGAGATTGAAACAGTAACAGGAAGAGAGAAACGTCAACAGGTGATCCTTTATACTGAGGATTGAACTCGATCACTGAAACGCACGTAAGTATATAGGTTTTTATTCATTCATGTGCATAATCCTGATGAAAAAACATGAAATAGTTCAGAAATCTATGTTTTTAGTTAATTAAAATGGAAGTTAATAGTGCTAAAGGCAGGAATTAACCGGCAACTATTGGTTACACCAACAGATGCTGTAGTTCGTGGTGTTGGAGCGGCGCTCACCTTACTGCCACAACATACGTGGACAGTTCTATATACATTCCATACAACGAACACACTCCCGAACACCACGATGTATACACTATGGAGGCTTATGCCCAAGTACACCAGGTAAGTGAGTCTTATCACATTCACTTTTATCTCGTATGTACCGTGGCTTTCAGGTCTCCGTGACGTGGATTCTTGATAGCAGTGAGGTGTCGTAGCACTTGAGTTAATTTGCTTTTCTTTACCTCTGTTACGTTTATGAGAGAGAGAGAGAGAGAGAGAGAGAGAGAGAGAGAGAGAGAGAGAGAGAGAGAGAGAGTGTGTATGTGTGTGTGTGTGTGTGTGTGTGTGTGTGTGTGTGTGTGTGTGTGTGTGTGTGTGTGTGTGTGTGTGTGAGCACACCTGTTCTCGGACCGTTTGTTTCAGAGGTCAAAGCCTGCGAAATACTCTTAATTACTTTATTTACTTTGTAGAATTTCGCCTCTCAGGGCTGCGCTAAGGTGGACCTCCGCTGTAGCCAGGCAGCTCCGCTTCTCTGGTGGTGTGCAGGTACGCCAAAGAATTTTACTTTACCTCTATGGTGTTCAGAAAGCAATATGGAATCGTTGTGCTTTCTTTTCTGCAGGTAATGGTAATATAACGTCATCTATACTGAGAGAGAGAGAGAGAGAGAGAGAGAGAGAGAGAGAGAGAGAGAGAGAGAGAGAGAGAGTACAGGTTTGTGAAGGTTAGATAAGATTCTACTCACTGTACCGAATGTTATATAATATCGATGTTTACTATGCGTTGCTCTATTATTTTGGGTACGAGTTATGTAAGGAGATAAAAAAGGTTAAGAAACGGTCGTATTGGAGTACTGTGGAATAAAAAAAGATAATAAGGTAGAAAAGGTGATAATGAAATGTGTGTGTGTGTGTGTGTGTGCGCGCGTGCGTGCGTGCGTGCGTGTGTGTGTGTTACTTCGCATCTCACCATGAATCGACTTTCTTCATACGAGAGAGAGAGAGAGAGAGAGAGAGAGAGAGAGAGAGAGAGAGAGAGAGAGAGAGAGAGAGAATAGAACGCCATTTAGTCTCTAAACTTTCCTTCACGTAAAATCAGTAAGCTATAAAAAAAAACATTTATACAATTCAGAATCTCACAAGAAGAAAAAAGTGAAGATATAAAAGTAAAACGAAGCCTAGTATTCAGGATTCTCCAAACTCCCTTACCAGTCTTTACCTCGCTCGTTTTAGCCTAATATGGTGACGTCTGGTACCTTTATATGGTTGATTGTTGATGTGGTAGTAGTACGTAGTGGTGGTGGTGGTGGTGCTACGTATAAACTAGTAGTGGTGGTGGTGATAGTTGTGGTGGTGAGTGGTGGAAGGAATAAAATTTGAATCTGGGGAGACAACACTATCTGATTGTACATATTTTCCCTTTAAACACACACACACACACACACACACACACACACACACACACACACACATACACACACGTGGCTGATGCAACACTTGATTGGAATATCTAAGCAGATTGTTGGAAGTTTTCTTGTTGTTGTTGTTGCTGTTGTTGTTCTTATTGTTTTTAATTTGACTATATATGCTTTTATTTAGTTTTTTGTATTAATTACTATATTATTTTTAATCATAAGTTGTATTGTTGCTTATTTATGTAGGTATGTATTTATGTATATATGTATGTATTTATGTAAGTATGTATTAATGTATGTATGTATGTATGAATGTATGTATGTTTATGGATATTATTAAGCTGACTTTCTCTCTCTCTCTCTCTCTCTCTCTCTCTCTCTCTCTCTCTCTCTCTCTCTCTCT
>JAXIVD010003714.1:2500-32500 GCA_036785275.1 Cancer borealis
ACAGCAAATAACGATAAGATATTATAGATAATGTGCAGGTGAGACAAAGGATGAGGAAGATCAAGAATGAGAAGAACAGGAATGAGAACCGCAAAGATGACAGAGGATGAAGAAATAAGAGTAGCAGTATTGGTGTTAATAGTAATGATTTAAATATATTACGAAAAAAAAAGAAAAATGGAGGCGGAAGAGTGAACGGGAAAGATATAAAGAGAAAGGAGGAGGAGGAGGAGGAGGAGGAGGAGGAGGAAGAGGAGGAGGAGGAGGAGGAGGAGGACACAAACTTACCCTGAGGTCCTACACAGTGCAAGGTCTCTCCACAGTCCTTCTGGGTCAGTCACCTCACTATCTTGTCTCTTCTTCCCTCCTTCCCGCTCTTTCTCCCTCCCTCCCTCCTCCTTCCCTCCCTCCTTCCCTCCCTCTCCCTCCTTACCTTTCATCATGACATCCTCCCTTGCCTATTCCATAACATTCTCCTCCTCCTCCTCCTCCTCCTCCTCCTCCTCCTCCTCCTCCTCCTCCTCCCTCCTTTTTTTTTATCTGTGCTTCTTCCTCATTCACTTTTTGCATTGTCTTTTGTTTATTGTTTCTTCTCTCCTTCCATGTTTTTTCTTCTCATGAAATCCTATCTCAGCTTTCCTTCATCTTTGTTTTTTTTTCTTCTTTTTCTTCGTGTTCGTACTTTGTTTCTCTCTCCCCCTTCCTCCCTTCCGTCCGCAACTCTGTTCTTTCTACCATTATTTGAATTAAACCTACACTCGGTATACCAAATAATTTCTTTTCATCTTACATGTACATCTATAACTTATTTTCCTCTTTTTTTTTATATTATTTTTTATGTTTTTATCATTTTACTATCCTCCTCCTCCTCCTCCTCCTCCTCCTCCTCCTCTTCCTCCTCCTCCTCCTCCTCCTCCTCCTCCTCCTCCTCCTCTGGGCCTCCCGTAGGGTATATATCTCCTTTCCTAGTTTCCTGCCTCCCGTCTCTATACCTGATTTGCAAGAATTACTATTTTTTTTTTGTTTTGCATATTTTCTTCTATATTGATGTGTGTGTGTGTGTGTGTGTGTGTGTGTGTGTGTGTGTGTGTGTGTGTGTGTGTGTGTGTGTGTTTGTGTGTGTGTGTGTGTGTGTGTGTGTGTGTGTGTGTGTGTGTGTGTGTGTGTGTGTGTGTGTGTGTGTGTGTGTGTGTGTGTGTGTTTGTGTGTACCTCTCTGATCTTATCTTGAATGATGCTGCTTAATGCATATTTTCTTATATTTTCCACATTTTTTTCTCGTTTTACATACTCTCTCTCTCTCTCTCTCTCTCTCTCTCTCTCTCTCTCTCTCTCTCTCTCTCTCTCTCTCTCTCCTCTCTCTCTCTCTCTCTCTCTCTCTCTCTCTCTCTCTCTCTCTCTCTCTCTCTCTCTCTCTCTCTCTCTGTCTCTCGCGGGTGTTATCACATTCGCCACCTCACCTTCTTGCTCTCTCTTTCTTTTACTTCTTATCTCTTAGCAATTTTTTTCCTTAAATCAACGATATCTTGTCACATTTTCCCGACCTTCCCCTTCCCCTCCCGCCCTGGCATCCATCCTTCTTCATGACCTAAGGGGGAAGGAGGGTGCGTGGAGGGCGGTAACAGTTACTTTGATGGATATTAGAACAGAGGTCATAGGGCCTTCCCCCTCCCCCTTCTCTCGCTCCCACCCTCTGCTACCTCTTCCCCTCTTCCCTCTCAACTCCTCCTTCTCGGTTCATCTTTCTTTTTTACACTGTGTTGGCTATGATATTATCGAGATTAGTGTTGCTCTTTCAGTTCCTCCCTCGCTTAATTTCTCCTTGCTTTATATTCCCTTCACTATCCTCCCGCTGATATATTATATTTATTCTCTTGTTCATGTTTTTCATACTCTCCTTACTCCTTTAATCTTTATCAATATTTTATAATTTCTTTTTCTTCTTGTTATTCGTTCCCTCCCTTTCTTTATTCCTCTTTTACTCCCTCCTTCCATTTACTCCTCAAGCTTGTTACTCCTGTTTCCTTTGACGCACAATTTGCCACACACTGTCATGCCTTCCTCTCATCACCGTACCAAGAGTGCAACACAAAGAGGAAGCGATAGGAGGAAGAATATGGCAGGCAACCTAAGGAGTGAGTGGCGTTGAATACACTGTGGGAGAGGCGTGCAGGGGTATTCGATCCCCCTTCAGAGGTGTTGAAAGGCTTGACGTGTGTCGGTTTGGTGGTGTTGAAGGAAGAGCCTTTTTGGGTTGGTGTAGGAGGGAGATTCCAATGTCGATGTGGCGGTGATGTGTGATGCGATGGTGCAGTGAAAGGGAAATGGTGAATATATCAAGCCTTTTTTTTTTTTTTACTTTTATGTGGAAATATTAATGTTGGTTGAATATATTTCTACCTCGTTTATTTTTGTATGTTGGAAAAAAAATTGTTTGAAATTGTAGAGGTGTGGTTATGTGGTGTTAATTGTGTGTAAAACGTGTATACGGAGGGATTTGGAAGAAAAATCAAGGGATGATGTATTGAAGGAAAGAGTGAAGCAAACGAAAGTAAAACCCGTCTGTGTGGAGGCAGAACACACACTCCCGCCCCCCCCTCCCCCACCACACACGCACACAACACACCCGAAAAGCGTAAAGCTGTCGTTTAAGTACATTGTATTTTCAACTCTCTCTCTCTCTTCTCTCTCTCTCTCTCTCTCTCTCTCTCTCTCTCTCTCTCTCTCTCTCTCTCTCTCTCTCTCTCTCTCTCTCTCTCTCTCTCTCGCTGTATATATATATTTATATAATTATTTCCACATCTTACAGTAGCTGTGTTCTGAGTAAACTCTCTAAAGACATCAAAATACCAGCGTGAGGGGCATCCCGTTAGGAGACAAACAGAAGAAAAGAGAGAGAGAGAGAGAGAGAGAGAGAGAGAGAGAGAGAGAGAGAGAGAGAGAGAGAGAGAGAGAGAGAGAGAGAGAGAGAGAGAGAGAGAGAGAGAGAGTCATTACTTCTCGGTTCAGCAACATACTTCTTCCATTATGTTCTCTTCTCATGTTTCCTTCCTCCTCATTCTCCTGCTCCGTTAGTACGCAATTTTTTCTTCTATCTCCTAATATGACCGTTCACTCTCTCTGTATGTTCCTGCAGCATTTATATTATCTCTTTATCATTTTTTTTTTTTTTTTTTACTTTTTTCTTTCGTTCTTTCTTTCTTTCTTTTTCTCTCTTTCTTTCTTTCTTGTTTGCTACCTTGCTCTTTTTCTTTTTCTCTCTTGTTTTAGGCAATTATTATCTCGTGTTTATCACTTGCATGTGTTGTCCATATTTTTTTCCCTTGTTTTTTTCACTAAATTTTTTCATTAATTTCATACCAAGAAAAGAGTGAACATCCACTTGAAGGCTAATGTTCCGTCTATCCCATCCTGGGGAGTCCTCTTTCCGTTTCCCTCATCGTGTCTAAGATAACGTACAGTGTTCCGTTCTGTGCCGTGCCTTCCTGATACAATCTTTCCTTTTTCTCTGTCTCTCCTTCTATCCTTAAAAATCATCAAGGGTCACTACACTCTCCACCTGCAATTCCTCTCATTCCTTCCCTCAATCCATCCTGCGATTTCTTTCTTCTGCTGCTATTTATCTTCTTTCGGTCTCTTCTCCCACTCGTCTAATAGATGGAGTTGCCTTTTTCCTACAGCCCGCAGTACAATTTAACTGTTAAAGAGGAACTCCTGACGTCTGTGAGAACCCCAATGGACGGTCGAACAAATGCTAGTGGAGCAGCGTCAGCAGGGCGTCAAGAACCCTTTTTTTAATATCGTGGAAATGTCATAAATCATCAAAAGACGTGTATATTTTTTTCGAGACGTCATGCAGGATACAAAGAGTATTCCCGACCTTAAGTCTTTGCCGTTGGGTGTCAGGTTCATCTGAAAACGTAAGGGAATGACGCCAATGATTTCAGGAAGTCAGATGCAGGTTTGGGACTCAGGAAGCGGCGGGTGGTAGCAGCAGGGAGTGTCAGGTGTCAGGTAACCATCAAAGAGTCACAGCAGGCGCGTCAGGGGGAGTAACAGGGTCAGGAAGGAGTGTAAAACGACAGCACATCACGTTCGTTTGAGGAAGGAACACACTGGGGTAGCAGTCACAGTCTCACACTTCCAGGAAACGTACACTCTCCTGGAGCCTCGCTAAGTGATCAGTGACTTGACGCTTCTTCAAGTTTTTTCTTTTTTTTATACCCTCCAGGGGACACCTCGAACTCAAACAAGAGAGGGAGCAGATGTGTGACTAAATTTTGGTGGTTTTACATGGAATTGCTTAGCCTGACGTATCGGGATGTGAAGAAAAGTACAGGAGTTTTTACGATTAATTTGTTTTGTCTCGATTAAGTTAATCCACTTAAGTGAAATAGACTTAATTTGAGACTTTTGGTTTAAGAAAATTGAGGATGAGTGACAATTGTATACGTGTTTCATAACTGATTAAATTCTCTTCGATTAGTTATAATGTCCAGGTAAAGAGTACAGATAAGAGTGTTCCCATGTATTGAACACCTTCCTTTTCGTATCTTTACTTTTTTTTATCACATTAATCTCCCCTTTCTTTCCTTGCTCATTTTCCACACACTTTACTTTCTTACTCTCCTATTTTTCATAATAATTTTCTTTCTTCATATTTCTTTTTTTTACATATTTATTAAACATTATTATTCCTATTGCTCTTTATTTCTTCTTTCTAAATTCCTATCTCCACTTCACTTTTTTCTTTTCACTTCGCCGTTATACGTTCCTCTTAACTCTCACCACCACTCTCTTTCTCTCACTTATTCCTTTCTCATCACTTCTCTTCGCTCTGACGCCCGCAATGCCCTTCGTTGGCCCACATTGTCAAATTAACAGCCACATCGAGAGGCCCAGTGGAGGCGAGGCTCAGAAAGGTGATGAAAGGGACACAAGAATGGTGACGAGACGAGAGAAAAAATGAATTCCCGTTGCTTAGGGGAGTGAGGTTATTTGAAGGTCAGCGTCCAGAGGCTACGGAGGTGAGGAGACGTGCTCTGATTTGTGTGACTGGCTTGTGGTAGGTACTGAATGGTGGCAACGTCCTTCTAAGATGCGCTAGCTAGAAGGAAATGACTGGTGGTGGTGATGGTGGTTGGTTGGATGTAGGTAGTGAATGTGTGGGTGAGTCGCTGAGTGTGAAGAGGTGATTCCATGCCAGGGGTGAAGGAGGGAATGAAGCTTGATGAGTGTTGTGGGCGTGTTGAAGCCTCAGTGATTGCGTTAGAGTCTAGTGGTAATGAGGCTCACAGAAAGGAGGTGATGGAGGGCCAGACAGGTGCCGGGTGTGACGTGTTAGATACCCTGACAGGCGTGGCGTAGACAAAGTGTGGCTGGGCGGTGACCAAGGTTGTGGCGAGGCTGTGGCGAAGGTTCAGTGGAGCAGCGGCCGGGGTGTGGCTTTGCTGGTGTGGCTGAGGTGTGGCAAGGGGCGGGTGGATCTGAAGCGTCGTTTTGCATTGGAACTCCAACGCATTCACTACGCTATAATGGAACCACTTAAGAAAATTACATCTTAATGGATCTATAGAGGAGAGTGAGCCAAGCACGCACGCACGCACGCCCTTCTCCTCTGTCTTTGCGCGATGCCTCTCTGAACTTTCCTATAGAAGGCGATGAAGTGACGCCCCCTTCGAGCTGACGTGGGACTCAGAGAACCACCCGCTGCGACTGACAAGCCAAAAGGCGGCACTCAACCCTCACAGGAGAGTATCTGAAGCTATTTACGAGGTTGACAGGAATGCTTTATGGAGTCTTGAGAATATTTTTTTGCGTGTCCTGTGTGTTGGACCGGCCGCTCCTCTTGATTTACTATTGACGTAGGATATCAATTGTATTTTTTTTTGCTGTTCTATCCCTTCCAGCCTCCTCCTTTAATAGATGGTCTAATTCGAGATGGTTTAATGATTGACTTTTTATTCCGTGTTAAGATGAGAAAGCGAATCAGAGGGAGAGAGAGAGAGGAAGGGTAGAGAGTGGGTGGGTGATTCGTGTGTATGTATAATGAAGATTTTTTACAATGAATAGCGAGAGCAAGGTGTGGTGGTTTATGTGGATCTTATATTTATGTTCGCATAGTGATGGTGATGATGAAGATGATGATGATGATGATGATGATGATTTAACGTTTCTATATCTGGTTTTGTATCGTTCGTTTTGATCGTGTGGTTAAAATGAGGTCTGGAGGTGAGGTGTGAAGGGGATCATAAACTTTTTCTTCTTTAATCTTTCTTCCATTCTTCTATGTTTCCTTAAATATTAATAGTAAGTAAGACTATACACACACACACACACACACACACACACACACACACACACACACACACACACACACACACACACACACACACACATACACGAGAGAGAGAGAGAGAGAGAGAGAGAGAGAGAGAGAGAGAGAGAGAGAGAGAGAGAGAGAGAGAGAGAGAGAGAGAGAGAGAGAGAGAATATTGCTTCCTTACACCATTGTTCAACTGAGCCTCAAAAGCGGAAGTCAAGCCGGTAGTGTGGAATGAGAATCTACATAAGTTTCCATTGTATTGAAATGATGCCGTGTTTACTGATTCCCTGTTAGTGTGTGTGTGTGTGTGTGTGTGTGTGTGTGTGTGTGTGTGTGTGTGTGTGTGTGTGTGTGTGTGTGTGTGTGTGTGTGTGTGTGTGTGTGTGTGTGTGTGTGTGTGTGTGTGTGGTGTAGCGGGGGGGGTGAACGAGAGTGGAAAATCTGGTTATGATAATTTCGGAAAACCTCACAAGAATGAAAAGTGTCTTAATATTTCTTTCTCGCATATTTTTTCTCTCCCTCTCTTTCTCTTTCTATTCTTTTTTTTTTTCTCTCTCTCTTTTTTCTTTTCTTTCTCTCCTTCTCCTTTTCGTTCGTGTTCTTGGCACGTACTACTTACTACTACTACTTTCACTTTTCATAATGTTTCACTTAAATATCGATGTAAAGGTTTATTTTTTTCATAATTTTTCCTAGTTTTTGTGAGCTCGTTATCGTTATTACTTTCATTATTATGTTGTTGATATATTGAGTGTCACTTTCATTGACTTACATCCTCTTTTACTTTATCTCTCTCTCTCTCTCTCTCTCTCTCTCTCTCTCTCTCTCTCTCTCTCTCTCTCTCTCTCTCTCTCTCTCTCTCTCTCTCTCTCTCTCTCTCACACACACACACATAGCCATGACCCTAACGATAAAATACAAGTTCCGTTTTCTATATTAGCGCAGCAAACTCGTTTATTATTTCACTCCTGTCAGTTCAGCCTCCAACACTTGACACGAAGCTGTTCCGAAATATCCAGAAAGTCTCGCTGAACCTTGGGTATCACAGCATCAAGTGAAGGTGGTGAGATGAAAGGTGAACTGTGGGTTTATTATTCATTAAGCTATTATACAAGTGGTTATTCAGTCTTTTGTGGTCCTGTTAGTAGAGTTAGTGGATTTAATGGGATATGGTTGGGATTCATGAAGCTCTTATGCCATTCCCTTTTCAGAGATCCAGAATGACACACCCTGATTCTGATTCTCTCTATCTCTATTTGTTTTCTCTCTCTATATATATATTTCTATCTGTATCTGTTTTTCTCTCGTTTCTTTTCTTTTTTTCTCTCTCTCTCTGACTCGTATTCTCCTTTCAGTCTGTATTTATTTATTTTCTTCTGTTTTGTTTTGTTTGTCTTTCCTTTTCTTTGCTTTTTTTCTTTCTTGCATCTTGCTCTTTGTATCATAGTTTTTTTTTTTTCTCTCTCACTCTTTCTCTCTTTCTCTCTTTTTTGATGTCACACACACATACACATACACACACACACACACACACACACACACACACACACACACACACACACACACACACACACACACACACACACACACACACACACACACACACACACCTTTACCCTTTGCCGCCCGTAATATATGGGAATGGGATCACCTATTTTTATGTTAACAAACGGTGTATGATTAAACTTTCTCCACGTCAGGTAGTTCACTATTATTATTTTTTTTTCTGTTTAATGTTCTTTTGATCACTTAGCTTTTCAATCTATGCCATTTATTAATTTTTATTTTTTATTTATGACCTTTTGATGAATATATAGTATGGAGTTTTATGTTTTATTTACTTTAATTTTTTCTGAATAATGAATTTTTTGTTTTTGTTTTTCATTCTTCACCCTGTCTTTTTTTTTTTTTTTTTTTTTTTTCGTCTCGCTGTTTCATCAACACGTGATATAATATTCGATTTTTTGTTTACAGAGCTGAGACGATTAATTCTGTGTGTGTGTGTTATCTCTCTCTCTCTCTCTCTCTCTCTCTCTCTCTCTCTCTCTCTCTCTCTCTCTCTCTCTCTCTCTCTCTCTCTCTCTCTCTCTCTCTCTCTCTCTCTCTCTCTCTCTCTCTCTCTCTCTCTCTCTCTCTCTCTCTCTCTCTCTCTCCACTGTCACGCCTTTAGTGTGCTCCACCTCCACATATACATGGGTTGGGTCTTTCCGGTATATTATTTGCATTTTAAACCTCTTTGTTCACAGCCATATTATTATTATTATTATTATTATTATTATTATTATTATTATTATTATCATTATTATTATCATTATTATTGCTATTATGATTATTTTTTTTTTATTATTTGAAAATATATACAAAACATATGAATAATTATCTGCAGGAGGAGAAACTCGATCTCCTTCTCTGCCTTCTGTTGTATCGTGCATCCCTCGCGGCCCTATGATTATGGCTTCAGCTTTCCTTTCTTCCGGGCTACTCTTTCCCTCGTCAACCACCACCACCACCACCAGCACCACCACCACCACCACCACCACCACCACCACCCACAACACCAGAGCCCTACAGCGTCCCCACAAACCTCATCCTACACCACATTTCGCAAGAACGTTTCCCCTCCTCTGGATAACCCTTCGCCTTCCCAACAGACCACACACTCCCTCTCTACAGTCGCACATTATCACCACCATAAAGGTTTCTCACTCCCCTTACAGACCTCCATCGATCCCTCCTCTCCCTCATCCTCCTTTCCTCCCTCCTGCTTACTTCCTCTCACCGTCACCTGGTTCACACAAGCGTCCAGGTGAGTGGTACGCACCGCTTGACTTCCGTTCGTCTCTGCCGCCCTACGCCACAGCCCAGCACCTCCCTCCCTTAGCACCCGTCACCTCACCCTCGTCACGCAGTACCAGCCACCATTGCCGCCCGCTCTGCTGCCCCGCGCCTCCCTAGTGACTAAGTTTGTGTGGAGGGGAAGGAGGAGGGCGTGTTGGTAGGGAGGAGGGAAGGGAGGGGCGTGAAGGTGACCGCTACTTATGTGTCTCATTACTGGGTCGCTTAGGTGACGCGGACAGACCCAAATGTTAGATGCTCTGCGTTGCTCTGTCCTCCTACCCTGCCTTCCTTGCTCCTTGCTTATCTCTGTCTCCACTACATCATTCCTCACTCCTGTCTCCTCTCCCAATGCTATAAAATGAAGGACTAATCAGTGAGAGAGAAAGAGCAAGCAAGAGAGAGAGAGAGAAAAAATGAGAGAGAAAAAAAGAGAGAAAGAGGTGGGAAGGGGAGGGGCGGAAAAAAAGTGAATGGAGTGAATGCATAATAAACAGGTCACAAGCGAGGCAGCGTAACTCACTGGGACGGATTTAGCGACGCTACGCTGTTTATGCTTTGCTGTTTATCTTTCAATCGTTCTCTCGTCTGCCTGCCTGGACCTGGACCGGCGGCCTGCTGTGACCTTACAGGCTGCCTGGCTGGGTACGGCATCCCAACCACTCCCTGCCTGCTGTACTGTCCACCTCGCTAGCTTCTGATGGGCGATCTTGATTGTTGATAGGAAGAGGAGGAGAAAGAGAAACACTAAAAAGGAATAATGGAGGATCGGAATGGAAAAGGAGAGGGAGGAATGGATGGAAGGAAGGAAGGAAGGAGGGAAAGAAGGTCTCCATGGCTGATACCCTGAGGAGGCGACTCATGCACGACTCCACCTCCTGCTGTGACCCGGGACGACCCTTAGGTCCGCATCTGATGAGTGTCTGCACTCTATCACGCGCAACCAGACGATATTTTTCACCATCAAGAGAACCTTCCAATGGTGGTGGTGGTAGTGGTGGTGGTGGTGGTGGTGGTGGTGGTGGTGGTGGTGGTGGTGGTGGTGGTGGCGGTGGTGGTGGTGGTGGTGGTGATGGTGGTGGTGCAGGGAGGGGCCTGATGAATGGCTGCTTCTTATAATTACTCACATGTTTACTCTCTCAAATTACTGATCGTTTTGATGCAGTTCATTAGAGCATCTGCAGAAGGTCCCGCGGGCGTCCTCCGACAAGCACCTGCATCACAACGACGTCGGGAGGGAAGGAGTGGCGTAGGGGGATAGCAAGGTCATTGAAGGGGCAGCGTTGACGATGGTGTGGCGTGTGTGGAACCGACAGACAGCGGGGGACTGAAGGCTCTCCCGTAATACAAAGTGAGACCCGGACGTGAGTGTGGGGCGAGGCAAGGACAGCCACACTTCATTAAAGCCTCGCCACCACCTGGATCTAGCTCAGCGTCTGACTAATTAATGAAACACGTTGCCTCTGACCATACGCTCGGGGGAAAAAAGACCAAGGGCTGAGTGAAGGGATAAACGGGAGTGAGAAATAAGATAAAAACCCCATTAATTAGGAGAAGTAAAACGAGAGAAACGAGAGAGACGTCCATACATAGTAGATAAAGAAAGGATATATGGAGAAGGATGTTTATGAGTGAAATAAAGTAGCATCGTAATCTAAACTTCCCAGAACACATAACCATCTTATAAACTATACAAACTTTTAAAACTCCGTACAACCCACTACCATTAAACACCAAAATTGCTGTGAGATTTACCGAAAAAAAACAAGAAAATTACCAGGCCATGAACATTAATTGCTAGGAAAACATTCTTCTTACACACCCTTAACTGCCTTCCTCCCACTCTTGCGGTTCTTCCTTTAGGTTTCCACATCCATCCTTCCACTTGTCTTAACACACATACCACGCCTCTCCGCCTTCTTATGGCCACGAATCCACAGCTATTACGATGATCACCCACGCTGGTAACTGGGCCAGGAAGAAGGGAGAGAGAGAGAGAGAGAGAGAGAGAGAGAGAGAGAGAGAGAGAGAGAGAGAGAGAGAGAGAGAGAGAGAGAGAGAGAGAGAGAGAGAGAGAGAGAGAGAGAGAGAGAGAGAGAGAGAGAGAATGTTGAAATTAAAAGAGGGTTGTCGTAATAAGGTGGCAGGACTGTGGTTTGGTTACTGATGAAACATTACCCTGCTCGACCTTTTCCTTCCCCTGCAGCCAACATTTATAAAAATTAACCTGATGTTGAAACTGATACTCCAGATTTTCTCACCAGAAGTAGACCTGAAATCCGTTGTAACTCTACTTTTTCAATATTTTCATACCATTTTTTGTGATACTAATGATATTTTTTTTCTCTTTCTCTCAATAGATGGAGCCTGTGTCTTCGAAAGGTAAATATTACATTATTTATAAATTTAATAATAATAATGATAATAATAGTTCGGATGATAATAATAATAATAAGAATAACAATAACAATGAAAACAATGAAACACCCAGAAAAAAAAAAATAGATAAGACCAGCAAAATACCTTTCACCACGCCCACCTCTTCACCCCTTCCCGCCCCCTACCTCTTTTCCATCCTGCTGATTAATTTGCGTTAGTGGAGGCCGTCACCTCAGTTCACGTTTCCGCTGCTGCAAGTAAGACTCTTTGCTTCTGAATGTGAGAAAAGGTAGACAAAGGCAAAGGAGAGAGAGGGTAGAAAATTAACCCACAACCGCACCAGCTTCCGTCAGACCTAAGAGAAAAGGCGACAAAAGTGCCTCATGAATAGGGTTTTATCGCAGTGGGAGAGAGGTGAGGAAGGCAGAGGATTAGCTATTGTTTACTCTTCCTCCTCCTCCTCCTCCTCCTCCTCCTCTTCCTCCTCCTCCTCTTCTTCTTCTCCCGTTGTAGCTCTAGCTGGGTTGTGTATATTTTTGTATGTACTGTATCTATTTCTTCGCCAGTCTTTTTCGTCCTTCAAAACACTTACCTGAAAACAACTATTCCTTTCCATCCCTTGACCCAGTTATATGTTATTATATATATATTTTTTTGTATACACCTTTCAGTTTTCATCATCATATAAATGGCATTATTTTTTTTTTTTTACATATCTGTTACCGTTGTATATGAATGTTGAATTTTTTTTATGTAATGAATCATATTGGATTTATATTTATTGCCAATCACCAGCTTGTTCTCGACTTAGATAGGTGTCAAGAGGTATGTAGATGAAATAACAGAGAGGAGGAGGGAGATGAGATGTAAGAGGAGGGGGAGGAGGAGGAGGGGGAGTAGAACTGGAAAAGGGAGAGGGAGGAGGAGGAGGAGGAGGAGGAGGAGGAGACCAGTAAAATAAACCTTGTAAAACCACGACTACTCTTGGTCTGCCAAGTGATTTATGAGAGGCATCCTTTATGGCAGCCGCGGCAGTTTCAAGGGAGCCGAAAGGGACCAAGCGAGTGTCTGACCACCGCGTTTACAGCTCGTTTTTTCTTTCTCTTGGGAGAGGGAAGGAAGGAAGGAAGGAAGGAAGGAAGGAAGGAAGGAAGGAAGGAAAGAAGGAAGGAAGGAAGGAAGAAAGGAAGGAAGGAAGGAAGAAAGGAAGGAAAGATGATGAGGAATGCATCGGTTTTTACGTGAAGAGACACATAAACACACACACACACACATACATACACACACACACACACACACACACACACACACACACACACACACACACACACACACACACACACACACACACACACACACACATACATACACACATCAAAAGAATAAATTCATAAAGGTAAGCAGCACCCAAGACAAACGTGGATACAGCCCGAGGTACACACCTGGCCCTTCCTGCCTTACCTGGCAGGTGGTAATGACTTGTGTGCCACTGCGGCATCACTGCGAGAGAGAGAGAGAGAGAGAGAGAGAGAGAGAGAGAGAGAGAGAGAAGAGAGAGAGAGAGAGAGAGAGAGAGAGAGAGAGAGAGAGAGAGAGAGAGAGAGAGAGAGAGAGAGAGAGAGAGAGAGAGAGAGAGAGAGAGAGAGAGAGAGAGAGAGAGAGAGAGAGAAAAAAAAAAAATAGAGATAGAGGTGGTGGTGGTGTCTGTGTCTGTGTATGTATGTATGTGTGTGCGTATGTATGTGTATGTGTGTGTATGTGTGTGTGTGTGTGTGTGTGTGTGTGTGTGTGTGTGTGTGTGTGTGTGTGTGTGTGTGTGTGTGTGTGTGTGTGTGTCTGTGTGTGTGTCTGTACGTGTCAATTAAAGTGAGTGAGCAAGTCAAGTGAGACAAACGCTTCTCTTTATTATCAGATCTAAAACTTTCCTCAACAGCAGGAAAAAAGTTGACAGATGAAAAACTTGTAGAATATGTTGATGCAGATTATTGAGGAGTTCACATCCACATCTGTAACTTTTTAGGAGGGGCGCGGAATCTAATGTAATTTTATATTCCTGAACCAGTATTTTTCGCTCGTTTGCAAACACTGGGATAAATTATTAATGTAAATATGCGTAGTGTTGAATAGTGTTAACATTTTTTCTATGCAAAATGACTGCCGTGCATAGCGTATTGTTTTACCTTAATTTAATCATGTAAAACAAAACCGTAAATCAGTGAACATCCGTTGGCCTCAAGAACGTAAGGGCCAATGACCTATTCAAGGTAATAACTCAAACTCACATAGATATTTAGTATCTTGAACAGGGGAAAAAAAAAACGAATCACCAGCGGAAAATCGTAACAGGAGTGAAAGTAGAACATGACGGACTTTAAATTATTATCGCTGTGTATTTCTTTTGCGCGAATCGGAACATGTTTCGGGTTGTAAACTAGAAGAAAATACGGCTAGAAGGAAAAGATGTCTTAAATGTCACTCCACAAAGGCTTAAAGTGTTTGGAAAATACGTAGTAGTAAGACTAAGCTTAATCTACTTAGTGCCTCGATACATCCCTTCTTGCTTGGGTAATTTGTCGTGGCTGCTGCTGCTGCTGTTGTTGCTGCTGAGGTGGCCCGTGTCCGCTGTAACATCGGGACGCACCTGACGCAGTGGTAGGGTGCGGCGGCGACGTCTTATGATCACTGGTCGCTGTGCATCGCTGACCACACACACACCTGGCGGTAGTCGACCTTGCGGCGGGCTGACGGAGACCACGGAGACGCCCACACCCTCGCGCTCGCTCACTTTCATTCACTCTTACTAACTTATTTTTTCACTTTTATTAATTATTCCTTCACTCATTTTCACTGTCATTTTCATTATTATTCACCTCTTCTGATACACCCCCCCCCAAAAAAAATACACATGCCTTTTATTTCACACCATCACTACTGTACTTCTTTCACTCTTTATTCACCAAGCGACCCACAAGAGCACTCAACGCTAGAGTAGATAAAAACTGCACCTCTTGGAAGCCTGGTAAAGCACCTCATCTTACCACACCAAAGGAAAGGAAGGCTTGCAGCGGGGCCAGACGAGAGGGACGATCAATTAAGACAAATAATAATATACAGAGATATAAGCCGTTGACGCAGTAGGATAGATAGATAGAGAGAGAGAGAGAGCGAGAGCGAGAGAGAGAAGAAAACCCCCCCAGCATTCTACAGCAGTAATGAAGATCGTATCCTCGTAGGCAGCAGCAGCCACTACATGCGACACTACTAAGGATGCGACGGAATGGCACAAAGAGGCACCGCTTCAGTGTTGTAATCCGAGTGTAAATCCAAGACTCCTTCTCCTCCTCCTCCTCCTCCTCCTCCTCCTCCTCCTCCTCCTCCTTCTCCTCCTCCTCCTCCTCCTCCTGGTTACGGGATGCAAGAGTGGGAAGGAGACTCATAAAATCTGCAATGGTAATCGTTTAACTGTGCATCGCCACCTCACTAGACTGCAGGCACTAGACTAGGCTTTTTTTTCTTCTTCTCTCTCTCTCTCTCTCTCTCTCTCTCTCTCTCTCTCTCTCTCTCTCTCTCTCTCTCTCTCTCTCTCTCTCTCTCTCTCTCTCTCTCTCTTTCTAGATATGGCAGCGTTGAAAATATGGTGTTATATTATCATCTCTCTGTTTTCTACTCCTCCTCCTCTTCGTCCTCCTCCTCCATTTTCTCCATAAGAGTTATCGTCGCCTCCAAAATGTTTGCAACACAATAAAAAACGTAATATAATGTGATGAGTGTAATAGGAAGCAACGGTGCATTAAACGACGTGGAAGAATAGTATGAACCAGTCTTTCTTTTTATTCAGTGTTCGTAGATAGACAGAGAGAGAGAGAGAGAGAGAGAGAGAGAGAGAGAGAGAGAGAGAGAGAGAGAGAGAGAGAGAGAGAGAGAGAGAGAGAGAGAGAGAGAGAGAGAGAGAGAGAGAGAGAAAAAAAGATAATAATGTTAGTGTATGATTAAAAAAAGGAAATTGCATAAAGGAGTATGTCTGTTCTTTGCTCCTCTGCAGGTCAGGTTTCCGCGAGGAGCTTAGGTCACGCGAGGTCAAGGGTCCATATTTCATTTGTTAGCCTCTGTCAAGGAAATATGGGGTCAAGGTGCACTCTCACCCATTAAACCTTTCCTTCGTTTTCTCCTCCTCCTCATCCTCCTCCTTCTCCTCCTCCTTATTTTTAAGAGGTATTCTGAAAGTTTCTTTTTTCGTTTTGTTTATTGCTTCTTTTCTTGCTCTTTATTTGGAACGTGATGCATTTTTCTCACTTTTTTTTGCTTGTTTGCCAGAGGAGAGCGTCTACCTTTTGTTTTTTTGTTCTTTTATCCTACAATTGCATTTTATTTTCCCGTACCAGTTACTTGATAGATATTTTTTTTGACCCTCGTGTCTTTTATTCTTTTTCATCAGTGTATTCTATTTGATTTCCCTCCTCCTCCTACTATTCCTCCTCCTCCTCCTCTTCTTCCTCCTCCTCCTCCTCCCTGACCTCTTCTTTCATCTTCTCTTCCTCCGGCCGGATGGAGCACCAACAAGAGGCCTTCATACTGTATCCGGCGCAGCACAAAGTGATGCGAAGCGGGTCAATAGTATCTTGCTTAACACACGATGAAGGTTGTTCGTGAGTTTGTTTTGGTAAATGTACCGTGATGTTGAAGGCAAGATTATTGATTGTCGTTGATGTCATCGTTGGTATTCAGAGAGAGAATTAATATTGTATGAGAAGCAATACTTGTGTTTCCCGTTAAGGCCTTGTGTTGCGGTGATAACATGACCTGTACCGGTGCAGGAAGAACTGGTCTTCACTAACACCCTTCCCTCGTGTTTTTTTTAATCAGTTATGTTGTTGGGAATATTCATTTTGCCCGTGTCTTATACAAAAGGTAGTGTATATTCATGTGACTAAGCAAACTGAGCTGGCTAGAAATAGCTACCTATTTCACACCCTATTGAAGTCCTTTGGTTTGGTACCCTACGTGCACCAAGATGTTAAACAGATACAAGGTCATATTGCCAGGTGACGAGAAAGCAAGACGAAGCACAACATATACCCTGCTGTGCCGCCAGTCTTTGTAAACGTTCCATGCTGATCGTGAAGCAATTAAGGAGCTTCGATTAAGGCTCACGTAGCAGGCATCAGTGCGGCGCCCGAATAGCGAGAGTGAAAGGTGGACGTGTACAAATGAGAGGCGCCCCGCTCACGACCCCCCGAAGTGCAGAGGCGGAAATGAAGCAGTAAATGTGAGAGTAATGATGGTGATGTTACTGGTGGTGATAGATAGCTGTGGTATAAGGCTGAAGAAAGGAAAGAGAAGGGAGAAGGGAGAAGGGAGAGGGTTGTATTCACGGCGTCAGAAAGAGAGAGTGGAGGTGATGAGGGTCAGTGAGTTGACAAGAAGCAGCGGGAGTCATTAGTTTGTGTCCTGGTGGATGAGAAGACTTAAAGCAAGCAAGGCAGTGCACGATGTCCAATGCTGCTTGTTGTGGCTCCTGTGCAGTGGTGAAAGGATAGGAAAAAATATGCGAGTTTTGCTGTAATGATAGGAAAAAAACAGAGATAAGGGCAGGTAGTTAGTAGTAAAGATGGAAAAAAAGAATAAGGTAGTTCAGTAATAATAAATACAATACATTTAATATAAGCTTAATTTTCCTGATTTGGTGCTTGGATTCGCATTTACGTAATCACATCAAGTTACTTTGCGATTGAGACTTTTTGCACCTCGACCGTATCGCCGATTTTATTCCTTATACGTCGATGGGTGAGACTCTCCAGGTGTGTTGTGGGCGACTACGATGCACACCACATCCTGGGAAAGACGATTACGACACTCCATCTTGAGTTCAATGGGTCATGACCTATAGATGGGCCAGCGGGTGATCGAAGCAAAGATAGACTACAAAATGACACACCCAACGCCCGTGGCAAGAAGGGACCCATATCAGCCATGTGGGTGCGCCGCCCCACTACTCCTACTCACCGTACTCCTCCTTTCTCTCCTCCCCCTTGACGACAACTAACACCCACCACAGGGCCTCTGAACGACGTAGGGACCATATTGGGCTCGTATAAGGAGAGGTCTTGTTACATGCACACTTGACTCTGGGTGTTGGTCGCCTGTGCACGGGTCATCTGCTCGTTGTCTCGATGTACCGCGGTGACTGACGACCTTTGTCACACTCAATGTTACTCTTTCAAGCTCCTACCAATCACCCCCTTTCCTGCCTTGCCGTGTGCGCACCCTGCTGGGACCGTGGAGGCGGGAATTACTAGAAGATATAGATACGAGGCAGGTGATTTCAAACAATTACTATGGACGACCCCGAGTGTGTTAGTATCAGAAAAAATAAGATTATGTCTAGTAAGAACTGATTGCTACGAGGTTAATCATATGTTTTTGTTGTGTTTATTATAGTAGTCGTCGTCGTTGTCGTCGTCGTTACCAGTAGACCACCGAATGTGTATATTTTCTAAGGTCAAGGTGTCGCCCTCAGCGTCATGCTATCCTTGCCTCCATCACCTCCATCCTTTCTGTCCTCTCCATCACCCTGCGTCATCCTATCCTTCCTTACATCACCCGTGCCACTCCCTCACCTTCCCTTCCATCACCCTGACGACTGTGGAGGGCAGAGAGGGAGGTGGTATGGAAGTGGACATTCATCTCTTGAGTCTTGCTCATGTTAGCCTGTTATGGGTCTTGTTGTGTTTTGAAGTTATGTAAACACACACACACACACACACACACACACACACACACACACACACACACACACACACACGGAGGCTCCCCGGTGTGTGATAGAAGACTCGCATCAAACAGACAGACACCCCGGATTACGTCCTTTGCAAGTTATGGGGATGTTCATCAGGATCTCTTCATCTGCATCTGTTGTTTCCTTCCTTCCTTCATCACCATACTTGTCTTCATTCTCACTGTTTTTTGTACACCTTTTTTTATACTATTTGATGAACATTTGTTTATATTCTCGTGTAGCTACAATGTCACCCATAGTTTATCTTCTTTTCCCGCGGCACATTGTCAGTATGATGTTTCTTCCTAAACTTTTATATCACGTTTTTCTTCATCAAAACTCGTACAATGTGTACTCAAAATTATCACTGCGTCACTCACCTCAGCTGCTTTTAATCGATTAACACAAGCAGCTTTCGTCATTTTCACGCATCAAAGGAGTTATTTTCTGAACAAAATTCTGCAACGTAGATACTTGGCCCGATATTATCATGGATGAATGGTTCTGGTTTGTTGAAGTTCCAGCAAGTCATTAATATATAGTACGCATCAGTAACACGTTGGATGCACTGTATGAGCTTAATTACACTTCTTGAGCAATATTCATGTAAAATTTTCCTTCATTCAGTGCATAGCTGGTGCAGTAACAGTACTTTGCTCCACGACGCCTTGATATTGACGCCAACAATTCCAATAGATAATTGTGGTTCAAATTGTGATGAGTCACCATTCCGCTACAGCCTAAAGCCCCGCTGCACCACGTTGACCTCACCATGTCACGCCATCATGTGTTCACTCTACCGAACAAGACCTGACTGATGACAACCATTACATGTTCACTTTTTGCACATTATTATCGGTGAAATTGCAAAATGGCCTATTTTAGTGCATTTTGTTAAGTGACCGAGCAAAGAAGGTAAGTTTGTAAGCTTACGATGAGCATTGGATTCTTTGTATGTATATACAATATATATATATATATATATATATATATATATATATATATATATATATATATATATATATATATATATGTAATGTTTTCTTTCATATTTTCGTTGGAACTTCGCTCGTCTGCTCTCACTCTCTTATCTTTCTACATCCTTCCTCAAATTCCTCCTCCTCCGTGTTCTCAATTCACGTTTTTCCCTTCCTTTCTCCGTCCTCTCCTCCCCTCCTTCCTCTCTCTTTCCCTCTCCCCCCCATCCCTTCTCCCGTTGCTCTCTTAAAGCAATTTCTTTCCTTCCTCACCCGGCGATCAAAACGTCGGATCAGCTGTGTCTTGGGTCACGAGTCGTGTCGATTTTCCGATGGTTCGTGGTGTTCTCGCCTCGACAGTCTGAGGAGCAGTGTTCTCTCATGCTCATTTTTCTGTCATTCTGTCGTTGCTGCTTTTAGAATACGAGTTTGGGGTTGAATAGGACACAGGGAGAACATGAAACCAGGCGGGGACGACGAAAAACAAAAAGAAAATATTATAGAGAAGAAAAACAATAAGTGTTACATCAATATTATACAAAAGAGCATCATGAGTGCGTGTGATGGATTTTTAACAGTTCTAAGCAAGTTGTTGGGCAGGGAGAGGCTTGGCCATCCTCTCTCAAGTGATCATTAGCGGCTAGCTCACCTGTACGGCTGACGCTCACCTAATGACCTAATCCATCTCGCTCCGCCTTGAGGACGTGGCTGGACTCGGGTCGTGAGGCGTGAGACGTGGGCGAGAGGGTTGCCGTTGGGTGAGGTTATGGATTGGGTGGGTGTGGGCTGAGGTCCTAGGTGATAAGGATGTAGGAGGGCTTAATGGGTTGGGTGGAAGGTGTATATAGGGAGAGGATGTGGAGGTGGGAGGAGTGTGAGCTATGTGGATGAGTGTATGGATGAGACCATTGACCTATAGAGCAACGTGATATGATTGTTAAATAACGTGAAGGAAGTGGAAGAAGAGAAGGTGCAGAGTGACTGATGCATGTGGAAGGAGAATGTATGAGACGTGTGGAAAGAGGAGAATAGAAGAGTGGAGGACTATAGCTTGTGTAGAAGGAGAAGGCATTGATGAGGAAAGATGAATGAGCAAGGGAATGAATGAATGGAGCGAAAATATAAACGAAAGGACTGGAGGTGAAAGGCTTAGGATTGTATGAAAAAAGGTGAACGTAGGTGGAAGGGAGTGGAGTGAGGGTATGTGTGGAAAGGAAGTGAGAGAGACGCAACTGCAGGTAACGGGAGGGAAGAGAAAGTTGATTAGAGGAAACAAAAAAAAAAGGGAGGAGACGAGGAAGTGGAGAATAATGTGATAGGAATGTAACCATGACAGATTAAATGACAGGAATGCAGAGGAAAAAGATAATATGGATATAAATACAGAAAAAGACACGTAAAAATTAAGATAAAGAGATAGACATCGAAAAAAATCTACGTAACACAAAGAAAGAGAGAGATGCATTAGATGTGGCAATCATCATCAAACAGTAGGAATGTAAGGAGAAGAAAGAAAAAAAGAGAAAGGAAAGAGTGAGGAAACCAGCAGGTGAAGGTGAGAGGTAAAGGCCAGTGCGTGGCCTTCAGGTGCGGCGGCGACTCCTTCTGTGACTCAGCGAGATTCCGGAAGGTGTGAGTCGTGACACAGTGGCGGAGCAGGTGCGTGAGTCACTGTGCGTGGGTGGGCGTGAGTCACATCATTCATACATGCCATTACCTTCCCTTCGTTCCCTTCAGGCAGTCAATCAATACTTCACGTCACTTTGTTCTCGTCGTCAGATTTTGTCGTAGGTGTAACTGCGTTGTTTGATGCGTGTTTCCTCCCCACCTGGACGACGGAAGCTGTGCCCATCCCTTGTTTCCTGGGTGCTCTTCCTCCTCCCTGCATATCCTACCGCAGCACAAAGTCCTTCTCTCCATCCTCCTCCTCTTTCTCTACCACTGACTCTACTTCTGCCATCACTACAGTCATAGCCACTATCACGACCACCACCACTGTCCTTCTCCTTCCCCTGCCAACAACCATGATAGCGCCTCCTCCTCTAACATTCCCCGCTTAGCATAATTACGCACTATATACTCCCCTCACCACCGTCACTACAACCACTAGCACACCCTGCACCTCTGCACCCCGTACATCGTCACCACCACACTGCATTTGCAGCTTCTCCTACCATCTTTTAATTACTACTACTACTAGTACTACTACTACTACAACTACTACTACTGCTACTACTACTACTACTACTACTACTACTACTACTACTACTACTACTACTACTACTACTACTACTACTTCTACTACTACTACTACTACTACTACTACTACTACTACTACTACTACTACTACTACTATCACTACTACTATTACTACCATCATTACTACGCAGCAGCAGTTTGCATAACAAATCACCACTATTAGCACTATTAGCCCCAGTCATTAATTCCCTTGTACCACCACCATCATTATTCTCACGCTGCCGCCTTCATCACCACCACCACCACCACCATCATCATCATCACCACAACCACATCATCACCACAACCACCGGCGCTCCCCAAACACTTCCCATCACGATTTAAGTTCACTATCAACATCCCTTCCCACATCTTACCATCACCACCACATCACCACCACCACATCATCACCACAACAACAATACTAACCTGCATCACCCCATCCTCTAAACGACACCACCTCAGACCATCACGTTAATAAGAGCCGCGACATGCCAGCGAAACACCCTCGTATTACCTTGTTGTTAGCTACATGAGGGAGTGGGCGTGGGCACATCCGCTGCGAGGGGGAAGAGGGAAATCACGGGAAGAAAGAACAAGAGAGAGAGAGAGAGAGAGAGAGAGAGAGAGAGAGAGAGAGAGAGAGAGAGAGAGAGAGAGAGAGAGAGAGAGAGAGAGAGAGAGAGAGAGAGAGAGAGAGAGAGTAAAAAAAAAGAAGATATATGCTACTCACATACGTTTACGGGAAGGCTTTTCCTGTACACGTGACCTTGAAATGTTGTACAGGTGACCGTGTAGATTAAAAAGAGGCGAAGGGAGGATGAGGAGGTAGAGGAAAAAGAAGAAGAAGAAGAAGAAAAAGTTGGGATGTGCAAGTAATGAGAAACCTAACCTAGGAGCAAGAAGGTAGAAGAGAGAAGAGAGACAAGAGACACGAGACAAGAGGTGAGGGATTGAGAAAGAGATTCCTGCTTTATAAATACTCCGGACAAAACAACAACAGCAGCAGCAGCAGCAGCAGCAGCAGCAGGAACAACAGGAAAAGTAGGAGCAA
Organism: Cancer borealis; assembly: GCA_036785275.1. Lineage (NCBI taxonomy): Eukaryota > Metazoa > Arthropoda > Malacostraca > Decapoda > Cancridae > Cancer > Cancer borealis. The sequence goes on from JAXIVD010003714.1 coordinate 25,083, forward strand.
GAAAAACAATGCAGCGAGTCCAGTCCACGCCACATCCTTCTATTGTTTATTTACGCCACTCTCGAGCCGCTCAGTTGTCCTTCACGCCTCTGCCACCCTACCGACGCCTGGAGCCGGACTTAGTAAGATGAGGAGGACGAGGAGAAGGAAGAGGAAGAGGAGGAGGAGGAGGAGGAAGAGGAGGAGGAGGAGGAGGAGGAGGAGGAGGAGGAGGAAGAGGAGGAGTAGGAGGAGAGGGTAAGGGGATAAGGGAGAAAGGGTTATGATAGTGATGTGTCGAAATGGGAAGGTGAAGTGAAATTGTACTCTAATGGTGATTTTTTTTTTTTTGTGGTGAAGTTAGTTTTTTTAGTTTATTTTTTGGAATATATGTAGTTGATGTAAATTTTTTTTGTTATTGTTTTTATTTTAGTGATTTATTTTTATTTTTTTTATCTTGATACTATACAAAGGTATTCTTAGTTTTGTGATGGTTTTTATTTATTTATTTATTTTTTGCTTGTTTATGTATCTATCTGTTTGTATGTGTCTATATATGTCCATTTTTCTAGTTTATGTCTCCTATCTGTCAATTTGTCTATCTATTTTTTTTCTCTCTATATATTATTTTCTTTTTCTATTTCTCTATCCTATTTTTCTCTTGGTTAAGCTTTTTTTCGGAATTAATGTTTTAAGCCGCACATTTTCACCTTCCCTTCCATTAAAGTTACAACACTCTTATCAGATAGACGTAACATCCTTCTCACTTCTTATCCTATTCCTTAATTGTTCTTAATACTTTCTTTTCTTCATTTAAAAGAATGTATATATATTTCTTATTTCCTTTCTCTCCCATCCATCCTTCTTATCTTTCATTATCTATATTGTTCCTCTCTTATGTGCCTTGCTATCTATCCTTCTCATTCCTTCTCCTCTCATACCATTAGCCTATTCCTCCTTCTCCCACCATCGTACCCAAGCGTTTCATTCCTTACGTCTCCATTTCCTCTTATCCTTCCTTCACTTTTCATCCCTCCTGCCACTCACCCATACCACCTCTTCCTTACTCATCCTTTCTCGTCATCACCTCTTCACATTTTTCCATCCCTCCATGACACACCAGGAAACTGTGATTCAATCGGTGGAAAACAAGCATTCCACAGCAACAGAGTGGATTCGGCGTTTCCTGCTCCTGGCATTGCGAAATCCACCTTTATGTACCTGCCGCTCGCTGGGTGGAAGGTAGCTGTAGGAGGATGTTAGAGAAGACTGGGAAGTGGGGGTCAGACTTCCATGTATGTGTGTATGTGTGTGTGTGTGTGTGTGTGTGTGTGTGTGTGTGTGTGTGTGTGTGTGTGTGTGTGTGTGTGTGTGTGTTTGGACTCGTGTGGGAGGAGGTGGTAATGTGATGTTTTAAATAGATGTGAATTGTAGCTTTGAGGGATGGAAAGGGAAGAGAGGGTAGGAAGGTAGGGAAGAGGAGAGGGAAGGGGAAGAAAGGAGTAAAAATCTATGTTGGTTTTTGTCCCTTCTTACCCGCGTGTATGTGTGTGTGTGTGTGTGTGTGTGTGTGTGTGTGTTTGTTTAGGGTTATAGGGTTTGCACTCCTTGTGGTGCTTTTGAGGGAGAAAGAGAGAAAGAGAGAGAGAGAGAGAGAGAGAGAGAGAGAGAGAGAGAGAGAGAGAGAGAGAGAGAGAGAGAGAGAGAGAGAGAGAGAGAGAGAGAGAGAGAGAGAGAGAGAGAGAGAGAGTGTGTGTATATTGTGTGTTACATGTTGTGGTGTGTGCTTATTATGTTTGTCCTACCCTGTACACTACCCTTCCTCCTCCTCCTCTTCTTTCTCCTCCTCCTCCTCCTGCATCAAGGGGCCGCGGAATTCACCAAATTATGACACCAATTAAAGTGGCACCTGAGGGCTTGAGATGAATATTCGGGCCACGTTGTCTGGCACCCTCCCTTCCCTCTCCCTCCTCCTCCTCTCCTCCCCCCATCTCCCTCTCTATCTACCTAACCTCTCTCGTATCCTTACATTCTCTACTCAGTCCTCCATCCTTTCTTCTCCTGCTCTCCAATTTTGTCACTCCCTTCTCCTTACTTTCAGTTTTCCTTTTATATATCTCAACTTTCTCCCTTCTCCCTTCTCTCTTTCATTATCCTACTCTCCTTTATTCTCCTTCGTTTCTTTCGGACTCTCAATGCTATACACAGTGTCCCTTCCTCCCAAACTTGCCTTATCTCTACTATCATTCTTACCTCACCTCGCCCTCCTCCTCCTCCTCCTCCTTCCTTACCTCTCCTCCCCTTCCTCTTCCCCTCCTCCCTCCACCCACACTTGGTTACTCACATGTTCTACCTCCGCCACTCACCTTCCCAAACATTTCCTGCCGAGAACGAATACATTGACTGGCCTGAAGCGAGGTTGTGCCCTGACTAACATTCCCGCATTGCTTCGAAAATGACAGGCTGTTGGTGGTGCGTCAGCGTCTTGTCTTGTGTTGCGTTGTGTTGTGTTGTGTTGTAGTAGTCAGGTGTGAGAATGAAGGTAGACTTGGGTGTGTTTTTTTCAGCTATCTCTTATGTTTTCTTTTTTTGGGAGGATAGTTATTGTTTTGTTATTGTAATTGTTTTTGTTTTGTCAGCGTCTTGTTTCGTTTTTTTTAATCATAATTCCTTTTTTTATATATATTTTTTCCTTCACTATCTCTCTGTCTGATAACTCCGTACTTTGTCTTTGAATGTATCCCCTTCTCTGTTTCTCTTTCTCTCTCTCCTTCTCTCTCTAGCAGCAGCAGCAGCAGCAGCAGCAGCAGCAGCAGCCAGCAAAACCACTTTCCCCTTCCCTTACAAACGAGTCACATGAGACAGATCAAGACGAGAGAGTTAGAAAGAGAAAGAGAAAGAGAGAGAGAGAAAAAAGAGAAAGAGAAAGAGAGAGAAGAGAGTTAAAAAAAAGAGAAACATGTGGGTAAATAAGTGAATCAGTCAATTGATTTACTGACCGAGTTTCTTAGTCAGCAACATGAGTCATTGACAAGAGGAAGTGAGTGTTATTAAAGTAATGATCACAAAGACATGAAACGAAAGATATGAGTCAGTGACCAAGTGAGTCAGAGGAATGAAAAGCGAAGAGAGAAAAGAAAGAAAAGTAGAGAGAAGAAGGATAAGGAGAGCACGGGAGGAAAGGGATATCAAGAAAGGGAGGAGGAAAGGAAGAATAGGGAGGAGGTGGACGTTAAGGAGGAGAGGAAGAGAGGAGGAAGAAGGGAGTAAACGAGGGTCGAGAGGGAAGGAAGAGAAGGAGAAGGGAGGAAACGAAGGTCGAGGAGGGAAGGAAGAGAAGGAGAAGGGAGGAAACGAAGGTCGAGGAGGGAAGGAAGAGAGGGAGAAGGGAGTAGCGAGAGTCACCTGCCTCTCGCTAGCCTTGCGTTCCTGGGTGACTTTGCTTACTCTCCATTGTTATGCTTCTCGGGGATTGGGAAAGTGAGTGACGGACTTGCTCTCTCTCTCTCTCTCTCTCTCTCTCTCTCTCTCTCTCTCTCTCTCTCTCTCTCTCTCTCTCTCTCTCTCTCTCTCTCTCTCTCTCTCTCTTCTCTTTCATCCCTGCTATCTCCCCTTTTTCCTTCCTCTGTCTCTCTCATTTTCTTTTCATCGTTTTATTTATTTGCATATTTTCTTTCTTGTGTCTTTTTTTTATATTTCTTTAATGTGTCGATTTCATTTATTTTCTTCTTTTTTGTTTTTTATTCAACTTTCTGTGTGCTTCGTTTTCTTCATTTGTATTGTTTTTTTGGTTTCGTTTCCTCTTTTTCTCCTCTTGCTCTTTCTGTCCATTATCTTTTTCCTCTTATATGCACCCTGTCTTCCTTTCTTTAATTTCCTCTCTTACCCATTTCACGTATTTTTCTCTATTCATCTCTTCCTTCCTTCTTCTTCCCTTTTTCTATGCATTTTTACTTTAATTTTTCAATCTATATCTTTCTTTTTCTTCTTTTTGTCACCTTTTTTTACCTCTCCTCTCTAGTTACTCATGTATTCCTCCGTTTATCTATTATTTTCACATTCTCCTTTTCTTACTTTTGTCTTCTCTCTCTTCTCCTCTTCGTCTATATTCCCGACATCCCACTACCACCTCCTTCACCTCCTCCTCTCCTCCTTCTTAAAGTCAACCACCTTCCCTTCTCTCCTTCACAGCAACAGGGGAAAAATAGGATTATATCAAGTTTTTTTGTTGAAGGTGACATCAAGCCTCAAGTATTTCTGGTTTAACTGGGAATGAAGAAGTTTTTATGAATGATTCTTGGTGTGAGAAAATTTGTTCTTGATTTTTCTCTCTCACTTGTCTGGGAATAGATGTTAAGATGTTTTTTTAGTGTACAATTCATGAGAATATTGCATTTCCGTTTTCTGATTGGCTTTTAGTACATGTAGGTTATTATTTTCTTCTTTTTTTTGCATGTTTCCCAGTTTTGTTTTTTCTGTGTGTGAATGTAAAAGTGTGTGGTTGAAAGTACTGCTTCTGTTATCGCCGTGGGACTAACCTTTTAAAGAGGGGAAGTGTCACTTTATATACGTGTTTATGGCTGACCGCGAACCTAAGAAAACCTAACGGAGAATCTAGCGGGAGAGGTGAGAACGAGGCAAGTGTTGAAGTGAAGGAGGAGCAGGAGGAGAAGGAGGGGCACAATGCGGCGGAATAGTCTGAAGAGGGGATGTGAGGGTCGCTATATACACACACACACACGCACACATATTTTGCACACACCTCATCCTCCTTCACTTCTCCACCTCCTCCACTTCTTCTCTCTCTTAACCTTCCCTTTGGTTCCTCCACAACGCCAAGAGAGGAAGGAGTAATACGAAGCCTAAAAGTTCCCTTGAGACTCTTACTACGTACTTCCATTTAACAGGCTGGTCATTAAAGACGATTGATTAAGACAATGTTTACTTCTTAATCTCCTTTGCCCTTTCTCTTTCATTCTCTATTTCCTTGGTCATTCATCCGGTCTCTCTCTGCTCCTTTCATTATTCCTCTCTCTTTCCTCCACATCCTATTTTTCCTCCATTCCAGCAGTCCCCCATGTTTTATCTTCTTTTCCTCCTTCTCGCTACTACTCCCTCCCTCCATCACTATACCTCTCATCACACATTTACCCACCTCGCCTCATCCCTCTTCCCTACGTCTCTCCTCCTTCTTCCTCTCTCCACCATTACCGTCTCGCCTGCCACCTGTAACAGCTGGAGACTTTGTTTACCTCAGTCCACGCGTCAACACATCACGTCAGAACCGTTGGGAGGAGGAGGAGGAGGAGGATAAGGAGGAAGAGGAGGAGGAGGAGGAGGAGGAGGACGCTAATGGTCTCTGTGGATCCTTTCCAAGTCATTTATCCAAGACAGACTTCATTTTCTTGTTTATCAAAGATCCCCAGACTGACAAATGATCTCTAACTAACGGGGCGGGCGTGGGTGTTCCTTCTGTCCCTGCTGCGTGTCAATGTTTTTATTGTTATTTTTGTTATTATTATCATTATCATTACTATTATTATCTTATTGTATTATCTTTACTATTGTTTTTATTATTATTATCATTATCATTATTATTATTATCATTATCGTAAACATATGTATTGTAGTTGATCTCCGTGAAGGGAAAGGACTCCTGTATTTCATGTCTCCTTCCATCTTCTAGTACTGCTCCTGTTAATATTTCTCCTTCTCTTTCTCCTCCTCCTCCTCCTCCTCCTCCTCCTCCTCCTCCTCCTCCTCCTCCTCCTTGGTTCCGTGCGTGGATGTATCTGACCCGGGCATCACAGAGGTTTTCAGGAGCCATTCATCAGCACCTCGTGGGTTGTGGTCACTAAGGGCCGCGGTCGGGGGTCCAGGGAGTAGCCTCGTGTTTGGCCCTCGGCAACACACACACACACACACACACACACACACACACACACACACACACACACACACACACACACACACACACACACACACACACACACACACACACACACACACACACACACACACACACACACACACACACACTTAAATGCATAATGACCACACAGGCAACGTTTTTATTCTTCTCTCTCTCTCTCTCTCTCTCTCTCTCTCTCTCTCTCTCTCTCTCTCTCTCTCTCTCTCTCTCTCTCTCTCTCTCTCTCTCTCTCTCTCTCTCTCTCTCTCTCTCTCTCTCTTTCGAGCGCGCCAGGTTCTGTTAGTCAGGAAATAAGTGAGTCTTTTAATCTCTGGCTCATGCATTCGAGACGGAGGTACTATGGGAGGCTGTTAAAACCTTACTTGCACATGCCGAGCTACCGTCGTTGGCCATGACCCGACCCTTTCTCTGGCGTGAGGGGAAGGAACAAGTCAGGCACTGGTGACTCGCTTCAAAGGAGACTGAAGAAAAGGGAAAAAAAAAACACACACACACAGTCCTTGTAACAGATGCCGCGGGGGAGGCTGTGATGCCGGAGCGAGGCGAGGTGACGTGGACACGGAGATACTAGCGTGACATTGTGGTCTGATAGGTGGGCGGGGACGTGGCTCCAGTGTTTACAAGTTAGGCAGACAGAGATGAGCGCTGCTAAAAACTGGTTCTGTCCCCCGTCGCCTTCTCTTCCACTTGCATCTTAGAGCACCGTAACGAAGGGCCTCGCTACCTGCCCATCAGTGCCACGCCTCACTCGCTTTCCTTTTTCTCCTTCGCTTATTTATGCCACTGCTTCGCCTCCTCACACGTCCCCTCGAGTCCTACCACCGCGTGAATGACCCGCCACAACGCAGCAACCTCTATTTTGCTCCCTCAGGCCTTGGGATGCTTGGCGAGGAGAGTCTAAGAGGCGATACCGTAGCGTGACCGAAGAGGTGAGGTTTGGCATAATTTACAGACCATTCAGTGACCTAAGAAAGTGACCCTGAGTTCTTACCAACCCAGAAAACGTACTGCACCTCCGTTAATGTGTGTGTGTGTGTGTGTGTGTGTGTGTGTGTGTGTGTGTGTGTGTGTGTGTGTGTGTGTGTGTGTGTGTGTGTGTGTGTGTGTGTGTGTGTGTATGTATGTGTGACTGTCTTGCAGAAAAGGGTCATATGTGAAATGTGAACGTGTTTTTATGATACAAAGTTCAGATTTTACAAGGAACCTCGCAGGGGGTGAATGGAAGGGCGGTGCTGACTTTATGGAGGTGGGGAGGACCGTCCTTTTATCTCCTCAACCCCGCCGCACCCACTCCCACCTCACCCCACCATGCCTTGCCCCGCCCAACCCTGCACCTCCTCCTCCTATCCCTTGGCACGTGTATACCCGTACTTGAATCATATACGACTTGACCGGTTACGCCATGCATGTGTAAGGTGTGTGTGTGTGTGTGTGTGTGTGTGTGTGTGTGTGTGTGTGTTTTCTGGTTGATTCATGTAAGTTGATACACCAGGAAACGCAAAGCAAA
>JAXIVD010003714.1:37500-43230 GCA_036785275.1 Cancer borealis
ACCACAGTTACCTGGAGTCACTTGTCATGAACAGCTTGCCCTTAGCTAGCAACTTTATCTGACCGTTTACAAATTTTATTCTTTGTTGATACTTTTTTGTTCTTTTGTCCCACCTTTTCCTATGGTGAAACATAATTCACGGGCTTAGACGCATCTTAAACACGTGTAAAGTACCATGATCACTGCAAATCCTAAAATAGAATAGGTGTGACTTAATCTGCTAATTGTAGAAATTCTTGGTGCTTATTGATTAATGATATGTCGCCAAAATAATAGTCATGTGGCTCTGCAAGATATGTACTTCCGTCTTATTCCCAGACATAATAACAAATATATGATTTTCATTATGAGCATATAGTTAGTGAAAGTGTAAAAGGATACGTAAGCATCCCACCATCACCTTTCAAGACTATAATGTGCACATTCCTTATATATATATATATATATATATATATATATATATATATATATATATATATATATATATATATATATATATATATATATATATATATAAGTAAGGAAGAAGTAAGTAATGGAAACTTATTGCTGTTGTTACTGTTGTTGTGTATGTTAAGTATTGATTACAATTCCCTTTCCCCTCCCTCTGCCTTCACACACACACACACACACACACACACACACACACACACACACACACACACACACACACACACACACACACACACACACACACACACACACACTGATCTCGTTTATATCGCCTCCTTGTCGCCGCCCTTCCAACTTAAATAACCCATTACCATGTTAGGCACTCCATTGTCTTTGAGGAACAAAACGAAAATGAGTTCATATATCAAAAGCAATTTATAAAAAGGCTTCAGAGAAGTCAGTCAGCGTCAACATAATGCGTTTAGTAGATCAAAGATGGGAGCAATCACTTCATTACCTTCTCCTCCGTCCAGCACATCCTTTTTGGCGGCAAGATTGTTCGTTAAATACACTTAGTATGTAATTTATTAATATTTGCATGAGAAAAGTGATTATTCATTCTAATCGTACATACACAAAGCTAAGTGTGTTCAGACATTTGGTGTGCTTGTTTTGGCGTATAGGTGTTATTTGGTTTCCATATCTTGATCTGTTAGCGAACTAAAACTGATTATAAGCGATTAAAAGTTATTAAAAGTACTAATGAGAGAAGAATATGTGTGGAGCAGGGAAGGTGATTGTGCGTGATATAAGTGAATGGAAAGCAGTGGTGGATACATGAGTAGTGACAAGGCCTTGATCCTTGAAGGAGGTTCCCGCGCATCTGGTGTGACCCTTGGATCAGATCAAGTGCGAAGAGAGAGAGGCCATTAATTAAATATGAAGTGGCAGGGGTAAGCCATGGAATCCTTTTTAGATACGACTCCCGGCCTTGTTCTCATTTGCGTGACTGACCTGACACACTGTATAGGGGCAGGGTGTACTTCTCTTCTCTTATAGGGCCCAGGAGCTGAGTGAGAGGACTGTATGTGTATGTGTACATGGGTGTGTGCATGAGTACTCTGTCATGTCTACATCTTTTTAGGTAATAAACGCCTAGTAAATAGATTGATAGATGATGATTATTATAACAATAATAGACATAATGATGATAATGATTAATTTTATTATAACTTTTATTATTATTATTATTATTATTATTATTATTATTATTATTATTATTATTATTATTATTATTATTATTATTATTATTATCATTAATATTATTATTGTTATTATTATTATTAATACTATTATTATTATTGTTATTATTATTGATATTATTATCATTATTATTATTATCATATTAATTATTATTATATTTTTTCATAATTTTCGCTATCATAAAAAAAAAAAAAAAAAAAAAAAATTAGAATAAATAGAATTATTTATGCATTTATTTAATCTATTTTTTTTGTACATACAAACCCTTGTGTTGTGTCAGACTTTAGTGAGGGCGCTGATAGACGGTCCAGACTGTGCTGACGCGGGCAGGTGCCTTGTTTATAATGGTCCCTTTTAAGGTGGGCCAAGCCTGATTGCATTATTACTTGGGTTGGAGACATATTAATTAGTGGTGGTCAGTTGTTTGCTAGGGCTCCCTTGCGTCTGTGCGTTAGTAGGTGCATACACACATACACATACACACACACACACACACACACACACACACACACACACACACACACACACACACACACACACACACACACACACACACATACACACACACATATCCATACACACACGAGGTTGGTGGAAAATATCACCAAAGAAATATAGTTTTCTCTTTTATTTCAATATTATCACAAAAAAGGGAACACAACCTTCCTCTTCGTCAAATTTTTCTCGCGAGTCACTTAGCTGAGTATGAGCCTCGCCTTATCTGCCGTCTGTCCGGGGTAAGAGGCATTGTCCATGAGTATATACACTTATAGGTAAAACCACGACTTACGTTTATCTTCATAACAAATAAAGAAAGAAACATATTACAGAAAAAATGTTATTCAATGAAGTTTTGTTGTACTTGTACGTATGTGTGTTTGTGTGTGTGTGTGTGTGTGTGTGTGTGTGTGTGTGTGTGTGTGTGTGTGTGTGTGTGTGTGTGTGTGTGTGTGTGTGTGTGTGTGTGTGTTTGTTTGCGTGTATATGAGTAGCGAATGAGTAAATTTGATACGTATTTTTCTGCCATTTCTAACAAATATTCTACACATAGACAAACACACACACACACACACACACACACACACACACACACACACACACACACACACACACACACACACACACACACACACACACACACACACACATCGGTGCACCTCAGTGATATTCTATTCCTTTTAATCTTCGAGACCATCATGGACACGCCTACGGGAACGCTCACTCAGATATCAGTAGTAGACACACACACATACACACACATACGCACACACACACACACACACACACACACACACACACACACACACACACACACATACACACACACACACACACACACACACACACACACACATAACACAAACATATGAATATACACGCTTATGCAGAAAGTGAAGTAAAATTTTAACACAAATAATGAAAATATAACACAGAAGCTTTACTGTGTTTTGTCATATTGTGTTTTTCAAATATAAAGTTATTTTGCTTCTTTAATATTAGTTCAATTTCTAGAGAAGTTTGATTACTTTACCGATAGATGTTTCACTTCTTGCTGAGTCGATTTACTTCTACTACTGACTACCTTGGCTGGCTGGTGTGTCTCTGTATCTAAGAGAACGCATGACTTCATTGGGAATTCTTGTTCATGTTTGTATATAGATATGTGACATGAGTGTGTGTGTGTGTGTGTGTGTGTGTGTGTGTGTGTGTGTGTGTGTGTGTGTGTATGTGTGTGTGTTTGCTTTTAAAAATTGACATCTTAAGGGCTGGCAAGGTACAAGTGACTGGAGGATAAAGACAGGAGTGAGTAGCGGAGTCCAGGTCATGATTCCAGGCCCTGCATCGCTTCGTCAGGTGTCAAGAGTAGGGCAAAGGGGTCAACTTCAGGTAGTGGTGGAATGTCGTCAAACAAGTCAAGATTATCTTCCAACACACAACATGAGTCGTCGGAGAGCAGGTCACTCAGGTCACTACTGCTGCCGAAGGAACAGCGAAGGTGTGAGACAGGCGGGTAAGAGGAAGGAGAGGAATAAGAAAAGGAGGAAGAAGAGGTGGAAGTGGAGGAGGATGGAGAGGATGAAAAGGAAGGGAAACAAGAAGAAAGAGGTAACATGCTTGGAGACTTCTCTGATGTGTGAGTTTGGAGAAGCTGATTGTGTGAGTTTTCTCCACAGGCCACGGAAGGCTGAGGATTATGGGTGCCGGGAATTGTGTGGTCGAGGTGGATGTCTTCAAGGAAGGTGATATTCCCAGGCATCCTTCCGTCCTCCAGGATATGGGAGAGTGCCCTGATGTAGCTTACCGCCACTTTCAGTGTGGTGATTTTGGTCATGGCGGATGCAGCTGCCGTTCTACTACTGCAAAAGTCAGGTAGAATGCGACGCAGAGTCTCAAAGGCTTCGTTGATTTCTTTCATGCGATGCCTTTCCCGGGCATTGGCTGTCTTGCGGCGATACTTAGACAGCGGCGGTGGCCTCGACTTTGTGACTCGAGAATTAATATTTTTCATATTATCTCGAGCCCTGTCCAGCTGTTGTAAGCGTCGTACGACCTTTCTTGGGCGAAGACTGTACTTTTCTGTGGTTTTTGATGAGCCTCTGTGCGGAGTGTGGTTGTTGGTGGTAGTTGTGGCGCTTGTGGTGGAAGGCTCTGTGCGGTGGGCCATCATACTGCTAGGTTCCATCGGTGTGAATCTGTTTCGCATTTTTTCTCTCTCAGAAATCATGATATATTTGAAACAATGAGTACGTGTCCTAAGTGCAATACAGAAGGATCGTGCTAGTGTCACTGACAGCTTCGCTCACTCCAAAGAACGTGGCTGGCACTTTTCTATAAAAGGTTCACACAAACTAAAGTCGATTCAGAACACGAAAGTATATAAGTCAATAATATAAAGTAACATACTACACCGGTATTTATTTGTACTGGGGTTGTCTGCAATGCTTGATTTTACGTTATCAGTAACGCCAAAGTTGTATTTATTTTCTTAATCTACTTTACGCATTATTCTTTCATGGCTTATCAAGGCAATGGACACACATGCACTGACACACAGAACACAACTCTCAGATACACATCAACACATATTTTTGTACATATATTTTTCTAGAGTATTGACTTTTCACTGTTTTGGGGTAGGTGGTTGACGTAGAAGTGTAACAGTTTCAGCTACTTATCTTAATTTCTTCCCCTTGTATGTAGTTTCTAGGCACAGTGTAGCCAGTGGGCGTGATGGGTGGCGTGTCTTGTGTATTTGACAGCAGCGATGGGCCCAGCTGATGTGTGCAGCTAATTTGTAAGGCTGATGACCATGATTGGCTACAAGACTGATTGGCACGGTCCACACCTACACCCGATTACAACGATTGACTGGTTTGGCTTACTGGCGCACCGATAAACGCAACAGATGACCACCTTTAATTTGCACAATTGTCCGCTTCGCCGCTGATGTACGATGGACACTTTCCCGTCGCTGCTCGGCTTGGGTGGGCGCTGAGGGTTCCACCTCCGCTAGTCTCAGCATCCTCGCCTCCACGCTCTGCCCGTCGCTCAGCTCAGTGGCATGTAGCGTCTGTAGTGGCTCTTTCAGGATCCTTCACGATGAAAACCAGGAAGGAGACGCCAGCATCCTGCGTCGAGGGGTACCTGGGAAGATAATAGTCTCGTAAATCTTATAGACCTTGATTGGTATTAAGAATAAATACGTTCGCAATCTGTAATGCATTAGATAAAATTAATATCTTCGTATCATACACACATTATTATGCTTTAGGTTAAGTAAATCACCAATTTCAAAAGGAAACTACCTATAAGATTATGTTTCTTTGCGACGCTCATATAAGGGTTGTGAATTAAATAAAGCGTTAAGTAGTGATCCAAGGAGGTGAGGAAGAGCGACCGGCACCTGCTCTCGGCTCCAGGGCGGAGGCTGCACTGAACACCTCACAGAGCACCAGACCCTCTCACCCACCTTCTTGACGTCACACTTTAATGACGTCACACATACACCTTGATGCTTCAGTACTGAAGGATTCAAGATAATTGCACCGCAGGCGTCTTAACACAAACCACAAG
>JAXIVD010003715.1:0-12500 GCA_036785275.1 Cancer borealis
TCCATCTATACGTTCACTCAGGAGGCCAGACACACAATTAGTCTTTGGTTGGTCCTGAACAAACATCTTTTTTGTGCTCTTTTAGGCGTCTCTCTCCACCCCGGGCCTGGAGGGAGGAGTGGAGGGGTGGAGGGAAGGTGGAGGGAAAGGTGGAGGGAAAGGTGGATCGAAGGGGTAGAGGGTTTGAATGTATGTGGATAGAAAAGGGGTTGGTGTCTGTATGTATGTGTGTACTCTTACTACTACTACTATTACTACTACTACTACTACTACAACAACTACTACTACTACTACTGCTACAACAACTACTACTGCTACTACTACTACTACTACTACTACTACTACTATACTACTACTACTACTACTACTACTACTACTACTACTACTACTACTACTACAACTACTACTACTACTACTACTACTACTACAACTACTACTACTACTACTACTACTACTACTACTACTACTACTACTACTACTACTACTACTACTACTACTACTACTACTACAACTACTACTACTACTACTACTACTACTACTACTACTACTACTACTAAACTACTACTACTACTGCTACTACTACTACTACTACTACTACTACTACTACTACTACTACTACTACTACTACTACTACTACTACTACTACTACTACAACTACTACTACTACTACTACTACTACTACAACTACTACTACTACTACTACTACTACTACTACTACTACTACTACTACTACTACAACTACTACTACTACTACTACTACTACTACTACTACTACTACTACTACTACTACTACTACAACAACAACAACTACTACTACTACTACTACTACTACTACTACTACTACTACTACTACTACTACTATTACTACTACTACTACTACTACTACCTGCATAACTTCCTATTTCTTTTCCCATTCTCACTTCCTTTAAAAGTTCACTACCCTTCGTGGACCTAATTTAAGCCTTAAATTTACCTTAAAACTCTCCCAGGAAGACACCGCGACGAGGAGAGGAAGGAGGAAGGAAGGAGTGAAGGAGGGAGTGAAGGAGGGAGGGAAGCAGGTACCGTGGGAGGGGAAGAAGGAGGGAGGAGGAAGAGGGAGGGGGAGGAGGGAGGGGAAAACACACATTGATAGGGACACGAAAGTACTTTTATAGATTGCTCAGTCGTGATATTCATGGTCTTAATTGAGGAGGAAAGGAGGGAGGGAGAGAAGAAGGAAGGAAGGGAGGAAAGGGAGAGAAGGGAGGTAAGGGAGGGATGAAAGGGAGAGAAGAGAGAGAGGGAAAGGAAGTTAAGTAAGTGGAAATGAGTGTAAGTTTTTGTGTTTGTGTTTTATTTTATTTGTGTGAAAGTGAAATGATATGATGTGATTTTTGTGGTAGAATTATATGTCTGTAAATGAGGTGTTTATTACATAGCTGTTTGTTTGTCTGTCTGTTTCACACACACACACACACACACACACACACACACACACACACACACACACACACACACACACACACACACACACACACACACACACACACACACACACACACACACACACACACACACATACACACGTGCATACATAAAACAAAACAATCACCAGTCACACACACACACACACATAACAAACAATGACAATGACAACAAAACAACAAAACAACAACAAAACTCACGAAACAATAACACCACCTAACAAACAATAGGACCCACGAAAAAAAAAAAAAGGAAAGAAAAGAAAAGAAAAAAGAAAAAAAAAAAAATAACACAGGTATACCTACATCATTAAGCACAACACATTTCACCTGTAAAAAAACAACAACAAAAAAACAGCTTCTATCCACACACTGAAAACAGACAGACAGACAGACAGACAGACAGACAGACAGACAGACAGACAGACAGACAGCCACCCCTCCTTAAGCGCGACAGGAAGTGAGAAGAAGACAACTGGTTTGCTCCTTACCGCCGCTGTCTTCTTGGTCCGGAAGACTTACTTGAGTGTGACCAAGCTTGTCTAATTCACACTTAACTGAACCGTCCACCGAATACTTGTCTCCAGAAGCGTACAGACTCACCTTCACGCTAGCTTCAAGTGGAGATGACGGGAATGCGCTGTCACACCTCCTCCTCCTCCTCCTCCTCCTCCTCCTCCTCCTCTTCTTCCTCCTCTTCCACTTCTCCCTTCTTCCTCCTCCTCCTTCCTCTTCCTCTTCTTCCTCCTTCTGCTTCTTCGTCGTCATCTCCGCCGGAAAAGAACTGGTTAACGTGGGAATTTCCTTCTCTCTCTCTTCTCTTCTCTTCTTCTTCTTCTTCTTCTTCTTCTTCTTCTTCTTCTTCTTCTTCTTCTTCTTCTTCTTCTTCTTCTTCTTCTTCTTCTTCTTCTTCTTCTTCTTCCTTTTTTTTCTTCTTCCTCCTCGTTTGTTTCTGTTTTCACTTTTCATTTCATTCATTTTTTGTTTTTTGTTTGTTATTATTATTTTCATTTTTATTATTCCTTGTGGATTTATTTTCCTTATTTCCTCTTTTTTTTTTGTTTGTTATCGTTGTGTTTATCTTTTTTATTGTTATTCTATTACTCTTTCTGATAATTACTTACCTACTTTTTCTCTTATCATTTTCCTCCTCCTCCTCCTCCTCCTCCTCCTCCTCCTCCTCCTCCTCCTCCTCCTCCTCCTCCTCCTCCTCCTCCTCCTCCTCCTCTTTCCTCCATCTCAAATCTACTCTTATTTTTATCGTTCTGTTACCTTTCCTTATCTATCTCCTTCCTCTAACTCCTCCTCATCTTCCTCCTCCTCCTCCTCCTCCTCCTCCTCCTCCTCCTCCTCCTCCTTCTCCTGCGATACATCCTCTTCCTCCTCCTCCCCTCACCTCCCCCCCGTAATACTGATGTGATATAATGTTCCTCGAGGCCGGATGAATCATTGTATTACGGATAATTTGACACCAAGACGCTCAAACCGAATCTGTTCTTCCCACGGACTACGGATCGGAAGTTAAGATTCCTACTTCTCTTTAATGGTCAGTCATCTTAGCTTCTACCAAAGTTCATTCTCCTCTAGTACGTTAAAATTTGATCATTATTACCTTATTATAACATTAAATTTGCTATGACGGACAGTTTATTAATTTTCCAAACCTTTTTTTTTTGTCTAGCTTCCACTTCCGGTTATGTGGAGTGTGTGTGTGTGTGTGTGTACGTGTGTGTGTGTGTGTGTGTGTGTGTGTGTGTGTGTGTGTGTGTGTGTGTGTGGATGGGAGATCGTGTTGATGTGGAGGTGATGAATGGGTGAGACAGTTAAGTGGAGTAGGAAAGAGAGAGAGAGAGGGAGTGAGCGAGAGAGAGAGAGAGAGAGAGACAAATAAAAGATAAGTGAAAGGAATGGAAGGTTGATGCAAGTAGTGGAGTGTGAGAAAGCCTAGTTGAGGAGTGTGGGAGTGTGTGGAGTAGAATGGAGTAGGAGAATAATGATGTGGAAGGAGGGAGTGGAGGAGGTGGAGGAGAGAGAGAGAGAGAGAGAGAGAGAGAGAGAGAGAGAGAGAGAGAGAGAGAGAGAGAGAGAGAGAGAGAGAGAGAGAGAGGGAGGAAGATGGTAGTTGAGAGAGGAAGCAAAGAAGTGTTGTGTGTGAATATGTGTTTTCTGGGAGTCATTTCTTGCTACATTGCACAATTATGTCTACACACACATACATACATACATACATACACACACACACACACACACACACACACACACACACACACACACACACACACACACACACACACACACACACACACACACACACACACACACACACACACACACACACACATACACAAGGTTACAAGCATTTCATCTGTTCCTAATTGCATTCGAGAGAGAGAGAGAGAGAGAGAGAGAGAGAGAGAGAGAGAGAGAGAGAGAGAGAGAGAGAGAGAGAGAGAGAGAGAGAGAGAGAGAGAGAGAGAGAGAGAGAGAAAAAAAAAAAGAGAAAGAGAGAGAACGCGTGGCTTCTCTTCACTCATCCACGCTTCAATGGGAGAAGAAGGAGGAGGAGGAGAAGAAGGAGGAAGAGGAGGTAGAGGAGGAGGAGGAGGAAGAGAAGGGGGATAAAGCAAATAAAACGTAAGATTAAGGAAAGAAAGAAAGAATAATTAAACGAAGAGAACAATAAAGAAAGAATAAATGAAAAAAATGTCATTAGAATTACTACTACTACTACTACTACTACTACTACTACTACTACTACTACTACTACTACTACAACTACTACTACTACTACTACAATGTTTACTTTTAACCTCCTAATGACCAACCCATTCCTTCCTCTCTTCCTTTTTTTATGTTCTTTATTTATAATTCTTTCGTCTTTCTCTCTCTCTCTTTCCCTTACGTTCCTTCCTTCCTTCCTTCCTTCCTTCCTTCCTTCCTTTCTTCCTTCCTTCCTTCCTTCCTTCATTCCTTCTTTCCTTCCTCCCTTCATTCAATTTAATTTGTATCTCTCTAGTTTTTACTTTTTTCAATTAATATGAATTGATTACGAATATGATATCTAGTTTTTCGCATTATTATTATCATTATTATCATTATTATTATTATTAATACTATTATTATTATTATTATTATTATTATTATTATTATTATTATTATTATTATTATTATTATTATTATTATTATTATTATTATTATTATCATTATTATCATTATTATCATTATTAGTATTAGTATTAGTATTAGTATATATATCAGTATCAGTACTATTACTATTATTATTATCATTATTATTATCATTATTAGTAGGATAGGTTAGGTAATAATTAGGTAATAGTTATAGTAGTAATAGCAATAGTAGTAGAAGTAATAGTAGTAGTAGTAATAGTAGTAAAAGTAATAGTAGTAGTAGTAGTAGTAGCACCATTTCAGGTCATTGGTCTCACCTGGCTGGTAGTTGGTGAATCTAATTAAGAGGCTCACCTGTGCCTCTCACCTGTGTAAATCAAGACGAACGGGGACCCCTAATTGACACCTTGCCCCGCACAGGTGAACCAGACGTGCCTAGATACCTATATAGGTAATAAATAGATAAATAAATAGATAAATATATAATAGATAGATACATAGAAATATATATTGATAGATAGATATATAGAGAAACAAACAGATAGATAGATAATAGATAAATGAATAGATAGATAATAGATAGATAGATAAATAGATAAATAGATAGATAGTTGAAAATATACAATAATAGGCCTATTTAAAAGCGGTATAGAGAGGCCTAACTTAATGATTGATGAGTCTTGGGGTTACCTGGCAAAGTAGGGGGTGATTAGTGAGGTGTGACGGCTAATTAGGCTCACCTGTCCACCCTTACCTGGCCATTAGCAGACCCTTATCTCAGGTGTTATGTATGGCAGGGTACAGACCCATACATATGTTACGTACATAAATACATACATACACACATACACACACCCATACATAGAACCATTCTCTCTTAAATTCACACACACACATCGTTACATATGTACACACGAAAACAATCTTACACACGCACACACGCACACACGCACACACGCTAGAGGTCGCGGGAGGTCAAAGGTTAAACGCAAACAATTGAATGAAGTGATTGGTCAGTGTACAACCATGACGCTATTTGTACCGTTGTTTAGGTAAAGGAAGGATGGAAGGAAGGAGGAAGGGAGGGAGGGAAGGGAGGGAGGGAGGGAGGAAGGGAGGAAGGGAGGGAGGGAGGTAATGACAGCGGAAGGAAAAGAGGGAAGGAGGGAAGAGGAAAGTGAAAGTTATGAATGAGGAGCGAGAAAAGGAATGAAGGAAAGAAGGAAGGAAGAAAGGAATTAAAGAAAAATCACATGAAAAAATAATGAAAATAGAAGAAAGGAAAAAAGGAAGGAAAAAAAGTGAAAGCGAAATATAATGAAAATAGAACAATATATAAAAGAAAAAAACAGAAGAAATAGAAGAAGGAAAAAGAGAAGAATAAAGAATAAGTAAAAAATAATAATAACTCAGGAATTAACGAGAAGGAAGTGGAGGTGAAGAGAGGGTAAGGTGCGTGGGAAAAAAAATTGGACAGGTAGATAAATTGCCTGAAAAATACAGGTGAGAAATCAAAGTCGTGGGAACTTTTTTTTGTCATTGATTTAGTAATTAATTAATGAAACACGAAATAAAAATAAAGAAAAGAATGGATGATGGAAAAAATAACTAATTCAGAAATGAAAAAAAAGGAAATTATGAAGAAAATGGAAATAAAAATAAACAAGATGATAAAAAAAAAAAAACTAATAAATATTTCGAAAACATCCAAAAAATAATATCAAATTGGGTGAAAATAACTATCTATTTTCCTTATCTCCTCCTCCTCCTCCTCCTCCTCCTCCTCCTCCTCCTCCTCCTCCTCCTCCTCCTCCTCCTCTTCCTCCTCCTCTTCCTCCTCCTCTTCCTCCTCCTCCTCCTCTTCCTCCTCGACCACCCGTGCTCCTCCCCAGGGGGCGTGGGACCCCTAAGGGTGAAGAACACAACCACAAAACCTCAAGAATTATACACCAAATAAACAAAATAGAGAGAGTGAGTGTGTTTCTATTTTATCATCTGTTGTCCTGTTTCTCTCTACCTTTTCTTTATTATCATATTTTCTTCTTATTATCCTTTCTTTTCTTTCTTTTATTCTTTTTTCTTTTTAATCTTAATTGTCCTTCTGTTCTACTTTGTTCTTCCTTTTACTTTTCTTCCATGTTTTTCTTTCTTTTACTTTCTTTTTTTCCTTCCTTTATTCTTTCCTTCAATTTATAAGTTTTTTTTCTCGTTTTTCTTTCTCCTTTCTACCGATCTTTTTTCTCTCTTCTCTTCTCTCTTCTCTTCTCTCTTTTCCCCTTTTCCTTACTTTCATTCTCCCTCCTCCTCCTCTTCTCCTCTTTCTCTTGCATATCTTCTCTGTTATCTATTTTCCTGTTCCTATATTCCTTATCTTCCTTCCTTCCTTCCTTCCTTCCTTCCTTCCTTCCTTCCTTTCTTCCTTCCTTCCTTCCTTCCTTCCTTCCTTCCTTCCTTCCTTCCTCTCACTACCTCACCTCACCTCACCATCCCTCATCCTTCCTTCCTTCCTGTCATCACCACCTTCCTCCTATCTTACCTCCTCTTCCTTCTCCTCCCTAAAGGTGCAGCAAGTGTGGCTGATTGGCTGAATAGACACCGTTCGATACCCAATCAGAGAGCAGGAAGGCAATTAATCAGATTAGTGAGGTGGGTGTCTCCTGCTCACCTGTCTATTTACCTGTCCAACTCACCTGAGGGGGGATCGAACCTGTGATTGATTATAAGGTGTTTGCAAGTGGGTGGTGAGGGTGGAAGGTGGAGAGGGAGGGAATAGAGAGGGGAAAAGAGGGGAAAGAGAAGGGAAAAAGGAAGGGAAAGAGAGAGGAAAGAGAGGGTTAGATTAGAAAGGGAATAAGGATGGATAGGAGAGAGAAGAGAGGATGAAAATAGGGAGTCTAATATGAGAGGGATGTGAGTGGTGATAAGGAGAGAATGAGAGGGATAGAAAAGGGATGAGAGGGATGACAAAGATGAAAGAATGTAAAGATGATTAGAGGAATGAGAGAGGGATGAGAAAAGTGATAAAGATTATAGTATGTAAAAGAATGAAAGGAATAAGAAAAAATGAGAGGGATGAGAGAGGGATGAGAGGGCAAGAGGAAGACAGTGAGGTTAGGTAATTTTTTTATTTTTTTTTTTGGTTAATTGGTAAAGTTTTCATGTTTTTCTATGATTGATTCATAATAATTCAAGTCTGTTTGGATGTGATTTGTTTCACTTGAATTCTCTCTGTGTATGTGTTTTATTTCGTGTTTTATTTTTTTTATTATTAATTTTTTTTTTTTTCGTTATAAGTCAATGATGTTTGGAAATTTTAAAAAGTGTTTGGTGTTTTGAGGTGTGTGTGTGTGTGTGTGTGTGTGTGTGTGTGTGTGTGTGTGTGTGTGTGTGTGTGTGTGTGTGTGTGTGTGAGTGTGTGTGTGTGTGTGTGTGTTTTTACCGTCAAAAATTCCCAAAAACTTTATATTCTTAGTTTAAATGTTTTCTTTTCTCTTTATTTCCCTTTCTCATTCAAAATTTTTTTTCTGTTTTAACTCTTTTATTCTATATTCTGCTTTACCTACTATGTTTTTTTTTTGTCAGTTTTCTTTGTTTTGTTACTTTTATTTTCCTTTATTTATCTTTTTCTGCTTTGTACTTTTGCTCATTATCATTAAATTAATCTTTTTTGTCATTTTCCCTAATTTTTATCTCATGTACTCTACGTTTCTTCCTTCTTTTCTTTCTTTCTTTCATCATCATTATCTTATCCATCCTATGTATCTTTCTATCTCTCTATCTCCTCTCTTCATTATCTCCATTGGTTCTCTGTTGTTTCTGTTCCCTCATTTATCACTCCTCTTCACCTCCTTCCTCGTCCTTCCCTTTCTATCTTATCTATCTTCTTCATCTCTTCCTATTTGTCTTCTCTCCTGACACATGTTTCCTTTTCTTCTTACTCAAGCACTTTTTTCTTCCTCTCCTCCTCCTCCTCCTCCTCCTCCTCCTCCTCCTCCCTTCCCTCCCTCCCTCCTTCGTTCCCTCATCCTGGGTTCCTGTTCTCCCTCCCTCCTTCCCTCCTTCCCTCCCTCCTTCCCTCCCTCCCTCCCTCCCCCCTCCCCCTCCCCCCTCCCCTCCCGTGGCGCCCAGCAGGATGGCGCAGAACATGAGACTTTGTTGCTTAGATGCAAAAATAAATTTAGACATAATTGACTGCAGAATAAGATGGTTTATGGGAGACTGCTTGCAATGCTGATGTGGAGGAGGAGGAGGAGGAGGAAGAGGAGGAGGAGGAGGAGGAGGAGGAGGAGGAGGAGGAGGAGGAGGAGGAGGAGGTAAGGAGTTAGACAGAGGGAGAAAGAGGAATGGGTTAGGACTGAAAAGAAGTAAGAAGGATAGGAGGAAGGATAGGAAGATGAGGAAAGAGAAGGAGGAGCAGGAGGAGGAAAGCGAAGGAGGAGGAGGAGAAGGAGGAGGAGGAGGAGGTGGAGGTGGAGGATGTGGAGAAAGGAGGGAGAGAACGTTGAAAGGATACATTGAGATAAGAGGGAAGGTAATGATAGTGAGGGAATGTTTACTTCACCATCACCATCACCACCACCATCACCATCATCACCATCACCATCATCATCATCATCTTCATCATCATCATCATCATCATCATCATCTTCACTGTCTTTGTTTTCTTTAGTATTTCCAGTTTTCTTTTTTTTTTACATTTTTTCTTTCTTTTCATAGCAAACAAGGAATTTTTGTCTTTTTTTAAGGGATGTCTCAAGTATTTCAGATTATCATTTTGTATCCAAGTGTGTGTGTGTGTGTGTGTGTGTGTGTGTGTGTGTGTGTGTGTGTGTGTGTGTGTGTGTGTGTGTGTGTGTGTGTGTGTTTCTGGCATTCACTCAACATCCACACACATGTTTTGCGTCTCTCCAAACAACACTGCCAACACACACACACACACATACACACACACACACACACACACACACACACACACACACACACACACACACACACACACACACACACACACACACACACACACACACACACACACACACACACACACACACACACACACACACACACACACACACACACACACACACACACACACACACACACACGCAAAAATACGAGTTCTGTCTTTCCCTGGGACGTGCTGGTAGAGGGACGAGGACGAGGCTCAACAGAAGACTACTCGAGCGGAAAATGAGTCTCAAAACCGCAAGTGCCATCGTAAAGTGAAAGAAAACGTAGTCTCCCCTTTAATCTCTGCCCCGACGGTAAAGAAAACGAAGAAAGAAACCGGTGAGTGATTAAGAGAGAAAACGGTAATGGTGTTGACTGAACTTAATGAGGGGCTCGTGTATCCTGTGGAGGTCATTACGTGAGGTGTTTAGCGCTCACGAGGAGAAAAAGAGAGACAGAAAAAGAGAGAGAGAGAAAAACAGAGAGAGGGAGAGTAAGAGGAAGGAAGGTAATGTGAGAAACAGCAATAGTAAGGAAGGTAAGAGTAAAATATTAAGGTGTTATTTCACTTCCTGTATATCATCACTATTGAATACAGGTGTCCGTGGCCTCTGAGCCTGTGGTAGAGAGGTACACACACCACCAGGAACACGAGAGCACCTTACACATCCGGGTTACCTCAGTTTACCTTCAAAAGTTTCCCTCAATCGTAACCTATTAACTTAAATTGTAAAACCGTAAGAAAGAAGTATGTCCTGGTTAATTTTGATCCAAGTGACTGCATCAATGTAAACTAAAGTGATGGGTGAATGTGGATAAGGAAGGATATAGAGAAGAAGAGGAATGATTAAACAGAGATAGATAAAGATAGGTAAACCAAATGAAGGTGGATAGGAAATGATATGATAAGGAAAGGGGAATAGGCAAACAGAGATAAAAATGAAAACACATAAACATAACGAAGAATAGATGAGGAAAAAAAAACTATACAAACACACACACACACACACACACACACACACACACACACACACACACACACACACACACACACACACACACACACACACACACACACACACACACACACACACACACACACACACACACACACACATAAATGGAGAGAGAGAGAGAGAGAGAGAGAGAGAGAGAGAGAGAGAGAGAGAGAGAGAGAGAGAGAGAGAGAGAGAGAGAGAGAGAGAGAGAGAGAAACAGAGAAAGAGAATGTTGAAGGGAATGACACACACAGAAATTGAGGAACTTAACCATTTGCTGCATCAAGAAATGAGCATTGTTTGCAGGATGAGTAGGGCGCGTCCGTGACTCCCTTCCTTACTCCTTCTCCCACGGCCAAGCAAAAACAAATGCAACGCAACCTGCAGGAGGAAGGAGAGATGCAATGAAGGCGAAACATAATAAAAGAGAGTCAATGTAAACTAACCTCACCTTCCCTAACCTTGCGTCTAAGTATTGTGTTTTGAGATGGTTGGGTTACCTTGATATGTGGGGTAAATGTATGTTGTATTGTGTTTATGTATCTCTCTCTCTCTTCCTTTTCCTCGTGTGTGTGTAAGTATGTGTGTAAGTGTGTGTGAGGTAGATAAAGCATGCGTTTATTAGATATGAATGGAAGAATAACTAGAATTACAGTGTAGTTGTAAAAAAAATCACACATGTCAAGAAGCCTTTCATAAAAAAAAAAAAAAAAAAAAAAAACACAAAAGGCTGTAAAATTTCTCACCTTTTGATAGGGTTCTGGTAGCGTGTCTTCCTCCGTTTTCTTTTTGCTCCTTTCATGGAGATCCTTTTGAATTTGGGGAAAAAAACACAAAAACACTCCAGCGTCCGCCCAAACAGAAGGCAAAATGGGTGTTTTAAAGCATAATATTTAACCATCTTTTCACCTGGCCAAGACTTGAGGCTAATTGAACTTCTCTTTACAGGTATTTAAGCACATAGAAAGCGTATGTGTGAGGCCTGTTTACCTGTGTGTGTGTGTCTGTGTGTGTGTGTGTGTGTGTGTGTGTGTGTGTGTGTGTGTGTGTGTGTGTGTGTGTGTGTGTGTGTGTGTGTGTGTGTGTGTGTGTTCAACAGTGACAATGCTTGCACGGTAAGGAGGGAAGGTAGGAGGAGGAGGAGGAGGAGGAGGAGGAGGAGGAGGAGGAGGAGGAGGAGGAGGAGGAGGAGGAGGAAGAGGAGGAGGAGGAGGAGGAGGAGGAGGTTTACTTAGAAGCCAGAATCTTGTCCTTGAAGATATAGAAACCTGTTTGCCTCTTGCTTTCATCTGCTTTTTGGTGTGTGTTTGCGTGCATTTGAGGGCTGTTTGAGGGGGAGGGAAGGGAGGGTGGTAAAGGGGGTTAGGGGGGGTAGAGGGGAAGGGAAGGAAGAAGAGGGAAGGAACTATAGTACGTCTGGGAATACACACACACACACACACACACACACACACGCACACACACACACACACACACACACACACACACACACACACACACACACACACACACACACACACACACACACACACACACACACACACACACACACATTTCTATTGTTCCATCTCAGGTCAGAATGTCTTCCCTCACTTAGGTTGTTGGCAGAGACAGATGATGTTATGATATACACTCTTCCCCCTCCTCCTCCTCTTCTTCCTCCTCTTCCTCTTCTTCCTCTTCTTCTTCCCTTCTCTTCTTTTTTTTCCTTGGTTTTCCTTTTTTTTCTTGTTCTTGTTCTTGTTATTCCTCTTCCTCTTCCTCCTCATCATCTCTCATCTTCTTCTTCTTCTTCTTCTTCTTCTTCTTCTTCTTCTTCTTCTTCTTCTTCTTCTTCTTCTTCTTTCAATACTTCATCCCTTTCTTTCTTCTTTCCTTCTATGTTTAGTTTTCATTATATTTTTTTAATCTTTCCTTTTATCCTTACTATGTCAGTTATTCCATTGATTTCTGTTTA